>MU394120.1:0-221980 GCA_022578605.1 Camillea tinctor
TAAAACTTTTTAATTAGTTTTTTAAAAGCTATTATTTAAATAATAATAATAATAATTAAATTTATTTTATTTTTTAATATATATACGTTTATTAGCGTTTATTTAATTTAAAATTTAATTTTTTTAATTATTATTTTAAAAAATATAATTAAAAAGCTTTTAATAAAAAAGTTTATTATAATAATTAACATTTTAAACATTATATAAATAATTTATTTTTTTTAAAATATTTATTAAAATAACTTTAAAAATATTTTATATAACTGTTTTTTTATTATTTTTTAATAGTTAATTTTTTATATTTAAATTTATTATTTTAATTACTTAGTTTATTTTTATAAGTTAAATATTTTTAATAGCGTTTAAAAAAAGCTTTAATTAGCTTAATAACGCAATTTAAACTATATATAATAAAAATTAATTAATTAGTTTAACTTAAAATAATTAAATTAAAACGTAAATATTAATTTTAAATATTAAAAGTTTAATAAAAAATACTTTATTTTAAGCAATTAATATTTATATATTAAAAGCATATTTTTTAAAAAAGTTAAAAGTTTATTTTAATTAATTTAACTTAATTTTTTACTTTATTATATTAATATATAAAGTAATTAATATGCTTTAAAGCTTTAAACTAATAATTTTAATTTTAATTTATATATTAATAAAGTAAAGTAACGTTATAAATTAATTATTAAATTATGCGTATATAAAAATGTTAAAATGTTAGCTTAAAGTTTTAATATATTTTTTAATAACTTTTTAATAGTTAATTTAATTATTTTTTTTTAAAAATAAATAAAATTATTTAAAGTTACTATTAACTTAATAATAATTTTTTTATATTTTAAACTTTTATTTAAGTTTAATATATTGCTTATTAATTATATTTTATAATAAAAATTTTATATTAATAGCGTTTTTAATATTTTATTTAATTATATTTAGCTTTAAAAATAACTTAATGCTTTATAATTTAGTTTTTTTATACTTTTAAAAATTAATTACTATTAATATTTTTAGCAATATTTTTACTATATATAAATATTAAAATATTATAATTAAATATAATAATATTATAAATAGCATTTAAATAAAAAGTAATAATTTTTACTTAAACTGCTTTTTTAATATTTTAACGTTATTGCTAAAATTATTAGCGTTATTAATGTTTTTAATATATTTCTTGCGCTGCTACTAACAGTAGCAAGCGCACGAATGATAAATAGAAGGAAAGGTGATATGCTTCTCTGCAAATGACGGTTGTCCAAATTAATCCAACATCTCCCTCAAGGTCATGTGACTTACAACCGTATTTTTACAAAGTCAATACCATCTACCAATTGTAGTTCAGTCTCTTGATAGAGCATGGATGCTCGTTTTTTTTCAGGGGCACTGGAAGCGTCATAACAGAGATGGAGGTTATGTATTGGAGCACCTTTATACAATCAATTATAGACAAATCACATACTCATCGGACTCTTAAACATATCGCTCCTCAAAAGATAAACATTACACTGCAACCAAGTCAATAACTATTAGCGTATGTGGTATCAATACTGTCGAATCACTACATAGGGTTGGTTACTTGCGTAGGTCACCTGGGTTTCTTGATTTTCTTTGAGCAAGAGGTAGTTGGTCGAGGTTTGATTTAGAATATTCACAGTGCAATGTTCGTCGAAAATAGTTTAAGCTACTTTCACTATAGCTCTCAAAGAGGAACTAGGTAAATAAGGAAATATCATGATTTCTAAAGATTTCTTCTTTAGATCTTAATAAATCTTAGCTCTACTAAGACTACCCCCGACATTTTTTCTTAACTGAAAAATCAGACCGCCATCCTTATAGATTCCTAGCACCTCTTAAATACTAGCCTCGCGTTATAGTGGCTTAATATACAAAATCCGAGTTCGTGAAAAATCACCCTCGTGGTACCCTCATTCTGATACCAAATCCAGCTTAGCAATAAGCTGATAAAAGTGAAGAATCATAAGGGGGTTTTTGATGTGTACGTAACGGTACTAGAAGTGCTTGAGATTGTATACAGTTCTAGTTTCCCGCACAGCAACAACATCATAAATACCCAAGCTCTCGCTAAAGCTGGTCGATTCATTCAGGTGTCACGGCTGTATAAGAGCTAATTGCCTAAAAGCAATTGGCTTATGTCTCATCCCAACCAAGGCTATTAGAATGTTAGCATATGTTAAAAGCCATGATAGAAATAAATCAGAAACATACTGTTTTATGGTTACCCTGGTGACATGATTCGCAAATATAAAACCCATCTACCCAATTTTGTGTAATATCAAAACATCCACAGCCAGTCACCGTGCATTGGCACGGATAACCATCCTCATCATGTGCTGGAGAATTATCCAACTTGAAGTATTAGCAGGTATGTAACGCGATAGCAGAAATATATACTTTATGAACTAGCGATAAAATACTTGCCTTCTAGATCTTCAGAGCGAATTGCGTCCGGCAGGCGAACAAGCCTTTGAGTGCAACCAGTGCGTACGCAGGGGTTTTCAGCCTCGATTTGACTTTGCATGTTGCAATGCTATCTTGGATTTTGCAAGTAATCTTATTAATGATCGTATATTTTATTGACTGTCCGATGGAGAATGTTTGGAAGAGGCTATGCTAAAAGAGATATGAAGTTGAGAGTGATTAAGTTTCAAACACTGGTTGGGGGAATGTTCACACACACATATATATGTCTTTTTTTTGGAGATCATTTGGCATGTGAATGTTTGATATCTTCAATTTTCTTTGCGACGTGATCGATAAATTTTCTGTTATTTCATGATGACCGGTGTGAGGAGCTGAAGAGCCAAGCATTTTTGTCTACACAGAAAACAGAATAAAGAAACAGGTCACGCTCTCCGGTGTGGTCACCTAGATAGCTTCTTTGCGTGGCAAAAATAACGCTTCCCTCTTCATAGGACTTGCATCGTGATGATCGGCGTAGGCTTATTGGATTAATTCGGTATGAATATGCCTTGTTTTGGTGTGATACTCATTTTCATCCCTAGTTACGTAGTTTATGTCCTCATTATTTTTCTTGTTCCCGTCCGTTCGGCTGAATTCCTACAGGGGCGCTTACTATAGCAAACATGTTTAATATGGAACCGGAAAGACATTGTAAATGTCCTGTTGCACATGCTAATAATCTATATTGTTTATGATGTTAAAAAAAAATCTCTGGTGTAAGATAAAACAATTGTGTTCCACCTGTTAAAATAAGTAGTCTATGAGTACCACACTTATGCTATATATACAACACTTTTACTAGTAGGCCCTTAAGGCCTACATCTTTACACCTAATACATTTTATGGCAACGTACTTAAAATTAACACCACCTGCTGAGGACTTACAAGGCCGTTTCTACCCACCGGTTTGTTTTAGCCCCATCTATCTTCAAGACATTATGTTGGGTATGATAGATTATATTATAGGAATAAGGAGAGCTTTTCTTTGCATGTGAATCGGTATTGCATGCGGTTGTAGTCCTAGATTACCTTCATAACAGCATCGTGATGACCTAAATTCTTGCTTGACCCCTCGTGACACATTATCCACTTCAGCAGTCACTTGATCTGTAACAATACCTCTGTCTCCTTAAAGGTAGTTGACACTCCTAAAGAAGAGATGACTATGTGCTGCTATAATCCACTCCTCTACCCTCGCTATAAGCACCCCGTAATTTGCGGACCGAATCCACGATAACCGTTACTCAGTAAGAGCCATGATAACTGCCTTCATCGGAACACCTATGAAAGGATAGTGTAAAACCTTCAATGTAACCATCGTTATGCTGATTTTGCATCATCGTTGTAGCCAAAAAGTTAACCACCCACTCTACCAATGGGGACCAGGGAGTATTGGCAAGTGAATCGCTAACGGATTCTGTTAAGGCTTTAGCCCACCCTTTAAGAAACCAAACATCCAACTCTGCGGCGTGGAGTATGACCGAGTAATGTGCCAAGATAGCTAACGCTGCGGGGTGTTGCTGACGAATAAAGTCCACGAATTCATTCGAAAGCATTAATGGCCAGAGAAAAACAGCTCTTAGCTCCGAAGTCGTCTTTTCATTGTTGACCATGGTAACTCGATGCAAGCAATTGCTCAAGGCATAGGCAGCGTCCTTCATACATTGTTTAGTTGGTTCTTCAAGGAGTCCGTTTTCTTCGATTTGGGCAATGAGTTCAGGAACTCGACATAGCAGGGGTTGACACGGTGTTTCAATTGCTGGGCCGTCAAGGTGCGCATGAAATAATAATTTCAATGGACCGTTCAGAAGACCGTCGCGATGTGCGTGAAGAATCAACCCCATCCCCTTGGCTAAGGTGAATATGTTCGGCAGGTTATCGACCGGTGAAAAAAGCTCGTTGTATTTCTCGTTGCTTGGGTAGACGGCGAAGGCACAAACCATGATGAATATTGAGGTAGCGTAAATAGCGTGGCAATTGCTAGAGGTGATATCTCTGGACAGGGCTTCTCTCATCCCATCAATTGTACGATTCTGGTGCTGCGAGGCTTGCATAAGGTATAAACGGCGATAATTTGGTCTCAGATACGCCATATGATATCCCGAAAAGGCTAATATTTGGTGCATAAGAAAAGGATGACTGAGTGCTTCCCTCGGTAGATCATATTGTAATATGCGTTGCACTGCCGGGCAGTGTGACAAAGTGCTATAAGTCACTGCAGTATAGTGGTGCATAAGTTCAACCTCTGAAGTCCAACTGCTTGCACTTTCGGTTTCACAAGCGGTGAATAACTTCGTAAAGTAGAGGAACGGGTCTGGTGGAGGTTGGGGTGAGCTTTGGGCCGGACCCCAGGGACTGATGAACACAGAATAAGGAAATGGTTCAGCTATTGTCGTTGAGTAAACATTATCCGAGGATTCCCCTGGCGAAGGAGTGGAAAGGCTCTACTACTAATTAGACAGAATATCGTGACTACACTTCTCTTTTCACTTTTGGCTTTACTTACCGGGGTGCACACCTGAGTCTGGGCTTTGGATTGGGCCGCGGGGGAATCAGAACTTGCCCCACGAGGCGGCAAGACCTCTAGACTACAGGGTAGAGAGTGTCTTGCACAGGCCTTACATGGACGGCGCTCGTCACACTATACCAAGAATGCTGAGTCAGGACTGGTATAAAGCCAAAGCCTGGGACCATTTCATTGATTGCATACCTTGACTCGTCGCTCCTTACAGCGCCTACACCCGTTGCGAGATTTCTTGTAACCTAAACGTTTCATCCCGAATGCGAGGTGTTTTCCCCGAGAACCAACCAGACTAGGAATGGAACTCCTAAAAACAGTGGTGACCGTGTGTGGATAGGAGTAGCGTAGTACTCAAGGCGGTACTCAACTTGGTTTTGACTGTTTATCCTCGATTTGCGTGCTAGATAACTCACAAGCACGTTGCTGAACAGGTAGGTAGTTAAAGATTGGTAAGAATACTGCAGTTATTCACTAGGGGACCGGTATGGCTTTAGATAATGTTCACTCGCATAGTGTAGCCGCCGGAACTGTGAGTACATAGCTACCAAAGTCGACGTAGTAAAAGGGGCGCAATCGCGGATTCAGGAGAAGTCGTGCTACATTGAGGTTTAGTCTAACTGGTTAATCTACCAAGCTTTGCACAGCCACGTGGCTCTGCCTCGTATATATGTCACATTGAAACTCGGTTTGCCTATTGCTACGGTAGGTTGATACTATTGCTACGGTACGCCACACATCTGCCACACACTAAGCCTAAAGACATCTAGTCAGCCTTAGTACACTGCCACGAGTACATGGGCCTCTTAAATGGAAGTACCTTTTTTATTTTACGGTCGCAAAGTCAATTGCAACTTGTATTAATTTAATTGAATTTAATTGCACACATTGCAACTGCAATGCATTTGCTTTTTTTTTTTTTTTTTTTTTTTTTTTTTTTTTTTTTAAATGCATTTGCATTTAAAAAGATTTTAACCCATTTTAACTACCATTGTAACTATAACTACTTACGGCTGCAACCGCAAAATATCTTTTACCAAAAATAGTACCTTACTTTAAAGTGCACGACCCTTAGTAATCAAGGTACCTTTATTATTAAAAGATATCGCGTTACGTTAAGCAATCATACTTTGCAACCGTAAAATAAAAAAGGTACTTCTATTTAGAGGGCATATGTACCTATAGCAGTGTACCAAGACTAACTAGATGTTTTTAGGCTTAGTATGTGGCGGATGTGTGGCGTACCGTAGCAATAGTATCAACCTACCGTAGCAATAGGCATTCCGTTGAAACTACCTACTACCTAGGTACTCCCAGGTACTAGAGGATATATGGCCCACAGTACTATCTACTTTTGGCAATTGTTTAGATGATCTAACCAATCAGTTCCAGATCCGATAACGATATGCGGCCAAGAGCCTAGTAAAGTATTAGTGCAATAATTCCATACTATAATGGATTATATAGTGCTCCTCAAACACTATTGACACCAACATAACTCTTTGAAGTCGACATTCATTTGAAAACTAGGAAGTACATACATGTAGACCAAGACTCTCCCCACATCTTATACAAATATATGTACAACCCCCACGATCTAATCCCCCAGTTTATCAAGTCTATGTTTAATATGTATATTGATACGAAACAAAAGTTATTCTATGACCTAGTTGAAAAGAAAACAAAAGGAAAGAATCCAATAACTACACCCTACTACTCTAACAGTCTAACTCGAGATCTTGACTATAGACTTATGGCTCCGCTCATCAATAATTGAGGTTGCTCTGGCTCTCAAGTATGTTTATTACCGCGGGATCCTTCTCTGTCTCTTGCCAGAGGCGAGGCTCCCAAGGCCTAAACCCATCACGTACTCCTTCAATTACTTTCTCCTCTCTTCTCGAAGTGCACCGCGCCATCACGGCCCTCACCGCGTGGTTCTGCTTGAAGGATTTAAGTCCTGCCTCTATGATTATCAGTATGCCCAACACAACAAGCAGTGTGATCCACCACGCCGGATCTCTCCCAAACCTCGAGATGAACCCATTGTGTATGGCATAAGGGCTCGGCGAAGCTGCGCCCACTACTGACGCAATAAGATTGTATACCCATAGAGCAAAAATAGAACCGAGGCAGGCCACTAGAGCAACGATAGTCTTGTGGTGAGTTTCGAAAATCCTGCAGACAAGTTAGTATGCAAGTTTGGAGCCTTCAAGGTGAAG
This sequence comes from Camillea tinctor, assembly GCA_022578605.1. Taxonomy (NCBI): domain Eukaryota; kingdom Fungi; phylum Ascomycota; class Sordariomycetes; order Xylariales; family Graphostromataceae; genus Camillea; species Camillea tinctor. The sequence continues at coordinate 7,234 of MU394120.1, forward strand.
AAGACGAAGACGTACAGGATCTTGCAGTTAGCCCAAATGATGGCGATTGAGAACACGAGGGTGCCCAATGCGTAAATACCATTATCATCAATCGTTTCCGGGGCCACATAGCCAAGCCAGCTGCCAGCAAAGACAGCGATCCCCGCAAAGATAGCGTTGCCCATCCATCCTAAAAACGTGCTAAACGTCAGGCCATCCCCGTTCTGCCCGTATACGTATAGCTCGGGTACGGCTAATAACGTTCGTGCTTGGAGGTCCCTGTCCCACGTGCCGATGATCACGGTCGCTGCGGCAGTCAATAAACTGACTAACACCAGAGCTGTGCTGTCGTAAAGACTGGTGCCGCTAGCGCCATCCAATCGTTGGTATAACGCCGCGGGGATGAAGAAGAACACTTCCGTCCAGAAGGTCGAGAGGACGAAGCGAGTGGTCCGGTAATAGTTCCACCGGCCGTGTACTAACAGCAGGCGGGATAGGAAGCGGAACTGCGAGATGCTGAAATCGGCCGAGCGAGCAGCCTGCTGGCCCTCGTGCCCGGATATTCCAATGCCCACGTTAGCACTGGTGATCATGGCCACGTCGTTGGCGCCGTCACCGATGGCAAGCGTTAGGGCTTTCTTGGGGCCTTTCCATAACCGCGAGAAACCCGAACGAGTATTGGAACCCTTGCGAATGATACTGACTAGGAGTGCTTTCTGCGACGGCGACGCACGGCAGAAGATAACGGAGTCTACGAGCGGCATCAGACGGCGGAACAACTCGGGGATCGATGTATCCGATGACCCCTCGATCTCTGTTAAGGTCTCCCCGTCGATTACGACCGCGATATCACGGTTCTCTTCCGGGTACGATGTACATGTGCGTGCGCCGTGGGGCTGTACCTGTTCTAGCGTCTTCAAGAGCTGTGACTCGAGATGACCGTTCCTGAAATCTATCACTATTATCGTAGAGTTCGAAGTGCAGATTCTCGTCGAATGGGCAATGCTTATGGCCGTTTCGCGCTTGTCCCCAGTCAACATCCAAATCTTGATATTCGCCCGGCGCAACTGTTGGATCGTCTCTGGTACCCCTTTCTGCAGTTTGTCCTCGATGGCGGCGGCCCCGACGAGATCAAGGGAGTGCTCAATGAGGTCGCTGACTTCCTCGATACGCTCCTGTCGGTCGACGAGACTCGTCTCTGCTTCGTGATAAAGACGTTTCCACTCCCGATAGTCATCTTCAGAAAGAAACCTGTCTGCATAGACCATGGTTCTTAGACCTTCGGTTGCGTAATCATCAATATGCGCCGAGCATCGCGTCAAAACTTCTACCGGCTCAAACGTCGCTAGATTCTCGAATGTGCCGCTGTTATCTGATTGAAAGTCGCGTGACTGCGATGTGCTTGCACCGTAATGAACCGGCTGGAGCTCGTACGCTTCGAATGGACCTCGCTCTTGATGGGACCACGTATCATCCGTCTCGTCCTCAAAGGTTTCCCGAATTGCAGAGCTCTGTGCATCACTGAAGCCTGTCCGGTATTGGTATTTGCTAGCCGAAACTCCGTGAGTTTGATCCCGGTCATCGAGTGCTATCCTGAGCCGTGGGAGAATAATACTGTCTGCGCCCTTTGATATAAGCCACAACTGTGCGTCGGGGCATTGTACAATTATGGACATTCTCTTTCGTGAACTACTGAAATGGATCACGTCAAGTATCCGATATTCCTGGCTGGAGGGGAAGCCATAGCTGTTTGAGGTTTGCACAGTGATGGTTGACGTTGAGCGTTGTATGACCAAAAAGCCCATTTCTTGTGCACCTCGGACTAGGGCAAGCTCATCGGGAGACGACGCTTGGAAGTCTATCTGACCGTCGTCGCCAGCTTCTGGAAGACAAGTATGACATAGAGCTAGAGCGAGGATATATCGCTTCGCCGCCGCCGCTAACGGAGTATCGGGTTTACGACGAATGTACTCTAATAGGTTGGTGCTTGTCAGGCCTGAGGTTCCATGATCTGGGCCTGAGTCTTCAGGTTGGACGCTAGATTCGTGCTGATTGGAGGACGGACGTTTCTTCGCATTGCCTAAGTGAGACCAACTGATTCCCGCGATACTGAGCCTGCGAAGCTTCATGATATTCTCGGTTAGTGTGCCAGTTTTATCCGTGAACACATATTTAATCTGTCCAAGATCGTCAATATTGCTGGTTGTGTGGCATTTGGCCGGCGTGTCTGTCTCCTCGTGATATAACCCAAGGTCTCCGGTAATCAAGCTCATCTGACCAATTCTTATGGCCTCAAGCCCAACATATAACGAAAGGGGAATGACGTGGTTAAACATAATCACAAATCCGATAAAAATTTGGACAAATGGTACCGTTGCGTTTTCTAGGTACCAAGATGTGCTTTCAGTGTCTCCTTGCCAAAAAATATAACCAACCGAGCAGGCCACAGCAAGAAATATGACGTATAGCATAAGTATGATAATGATCCGGTTAACGAGGTGTTCTATGGAGGCTCGTTTGGGTTTGACCTTCCGATTTGCATTTTTACGGATCTTGCAATCCTCTCCCGTATTGATGACTATGCCAATAGCGGTAGTTGTATTGCGGATAACAGAGCCCCGATAGATGATTTCGTTGAGCGTCAGAGGTATCGTGATGCCGTGGGAAACGACGCTTCCATCGAATCGATAAAGGTCCGGGTTTGGAATTTCAACAGTGAAGTCGGCCGGGCATATCATCGCGATTGATTCGACAGTGTCACATCGTCCTAATCCCGCAGGTGGGCTTTTCGTTTTCAGGTTCGTCTCGCCATCAAGATCCATGGTTTCGATGTATGCCACTCCGGCCTCCTCAGTTGCGTGTAGAAGTACAATATCAGCCGGGACATTTTCGTCCCTAGACAACGCTATCACTTCTCCAACCTTAATGTCCTCCCAAGTTGTTTTGGTCCATTGGTAGCCAGATCCTTCTGGGAACCCGGGTAGGTGAGCCTCGGCCACAAGTGCATGGCCCCCAGATTTGGACCCATCGTGCTGCAACTTTCCAGTAGAGATACTAGGCTCTCTGAGAACGGTTACTGACTGAGCATTTTCAACTCGATCTAGCTGATATCTCTTCCAGTCATCAACACCTTCCTTGGCTATGGTTAGGGAAAGAAAGATCAGGAGTGGTATTAAAGTGGTGAATTTTCCGGTTGTGCTTAGGCCCGGGATAGCTTGTAAGATAGCAACTATCAAAAAGTAGAAGTTCGCCAGTCGAGAGAACTGGTAGAACAGCTGCTTGGGTAAAAAGTTCCAAACTGTGTATCGAGACGTCCGAACAGCATTAGATATATAAGGACGCCCGGTATTTTCGTCTATTGAGTCTGGTTTTCCGTCTAATCTTAGTGAAAATCTGCGATGTTGCTGCATAGGAGATGCAAGGACTGATCGTCGAGAAAGAAAAGGGAGCCAATTCGAATGCTGATTTCTTCGTTCCATCTTCTAGAGCTCAGGAGGGAAAAAAGACTCAGTCGTTTACGCAATAAATCCAATATTTCTGGCTTCTTGTTCTTGTGTTTATAATACTCTGAATGCATAGCCTAAATTGCTCTCGACATAATGAGCATAGCCCAAAGAAACTCAGTGCAATACATAGTTCTGCCTCCTCATTCTGAGTGAAACATTGGTATTTGGCCAAGCTAACCCCTAGTTGGGAATGCTCAATACCTACGTGACGTATCAGGCCACTATACACGAAGAACTGCGCCGAGATGTAGTTATACTGATAGGCACAGTTCAATGCACGACATAGAATAGTCCTAGGGGCACGATAACGAGAACGAGAACGAGAACGTGCATATGCAGATACGGTGCTTAGTTCCTTGGCGCAAGATCATATAGGTAAGTGGGACCTTGAAGATCGCCAATCACGTCGGAGATAATAAGTTCTGACTGGGGGAGCCCCTGTTGCTGTGCCATATTACGATTCTATAGAGAGATATCGAGACAGACATCAATGCAGTGACGGTAGTTACCCGCTCCCAGTGCCGGCACTAAAGCAGGCCTAGATCTGCATTGATGATAATTCATAGGGCGGTTTTCATAGCCCCCGCAATAAGTATATAGCTAGACATTGTATTCAGCGTAGTCGTTGTGGCTTAGAGTTTCAACGAGTGATCGACAGGCCTTCGTGGTTGGATATGCCGATTATACCGACGAGTGTTAGTCTTATATTTTCTTACTCGTCTTCCATGTGTATCAGGCAATGGTTTAGTCATTTATGGCATGCCGGCTCTGAAGGTGTTGCTACCAGTTTCCAGAATAACTTTGATTTAATTTATGTGTTCAAACTTGTTGCAGTATGACTATGTCAACACACGAAATGCTGTTGTCAGAGCCTGACCAAGATAATTCCCAAGGGAATCAAACCCGAAAGCCTTCAGATGGCTCTTTTGCACAACAGCGTATGAAAGCCTGGGAGTGAGTTCTTTCCCTCTGTGACCGCTATCATGGGGCGATGTTGACAGTGAAAAGACCGACTTATACCCCAAAGGCTGCTCTTCGATTTTTTCTAATACTGGGTATTATCTTTACACCTCTTGGTGGTTGGTTGATTACCGAAAACTCCAAGGTCCGTGATATAACGCAAAGCCTCTAGAGATACCCTCTCACAAACTTACTTCTTCCGTGCAGGTCAAGGAGATCCGCCTAGATTACACATATTGCCATGCTATACCACAATACGACACTTTTCAGCTTATCCCAAGCGAGAATTATTTCACAACGTTCAACTCAGCTTCAAGCAATGATTCTGGCCCACGATGGAAGCGAAGTAATCAAACCATCACCTATGATGGAGTGACGAAAAACTATACCCTCTGCACGCTCGAATTCTCGGTCCCAGAGAACTTGGACCCGCCTATCTTTTTCTACTACAGGCTATCTAATTTCTATCAAAATCACCGCCGATACGTAAAGTCCTTCAATAAAGATCAATTGGAAGGAAGTAGTGTAGGGATAAACTCCATCAGATCTTCAGATTGTCAGCCTCTAGCTGTGTCTACCAATGCCAGTCTAGCGCAAGGTGATCCTAGCCGGGAAAGCATCATTTACCCCTGTGGATTGATAGCTAATTCCTATTTCAACGACACTTTCTCCGACCTACAAGTATTGAACTCGACATCTTCCGACTCAGCTCAACTTACAACGTACTCAATGTCAAGGACAGGGATAGCATCGGCGATTGACAAGTCTTTCTATGGGAAAACATCCTATGATATTGCAGCTTTACAGAATACGAACGGGGCCCGAATTGTGCCACCACCGAATTGGGTAGAGAGATATCCAAACGGATATCACGATGACTACGTCTTTGATCCAACATCAGATGAGTCATTCGTCGTGTGGATGCGAACATCAAGCTCTCCGACGTTTGCAAAGCTCGCTATGAAGAACGACACAGAGATAATGGAGAAGGGCAGGTATCGTTTAGAAGTCTTCAGCCGTGAGTCTATTATATCTCCATTAGTTGCTAATAGCATAGTTCAAGGCTAATATAGACCCAGACTTTCCTGCCCACGAGTACAAGGGTACGAAGTCCGTCATCATAACTACAAAGACTATGATAGGAGGCTTAAATTCATTTTTGGGGGTATCTGCAACGGTCGTAGGTGGAATATGTATAGTATTAGGTGCCTTCTTCGCAATCACCATGTTAATGAGACCGAAAAAGCTCAGTGACCACATCTATCTCTCAAGGGGTGATGGAATTCACTTCACACGGAAACCCCGGGTACGAAATCACACATGTCATCATGGTTGAGTTAGATAGATTCATGAGCTGAAGTTGGACGTTTTGGATATGTAGAGTATATATGCAATTTAAGCTGGTTTCCTTAGTCTTCTGGTATTATATTTCTTGAGAATGTATAATTTTCATATCGTACAGCTGGAGGTCTAGCTCGGGCAAAACTGTGTCCCATGTTTAATGAATACGTAGGCAGCCTGGGGTATCAATGCACGATCCTCGAGGTACTAGCGGCTAAAGAGCTCGTTTTCGCATCTCCTTCTGATTCACTGCCACCAATATTACGACTGCCCCTCAATAAGGGGAAGGGGGAAGAGCAAGACACACAATTTCTTGAATAGCCTATAAAACCCATCATTCCACCCATATATTATCGAAAGAGCTCAGGCTATAATGCATCAGTTGTAATCTCCTTGGTTTTGAACTCTATACATCATGGCAATTCCAATTATTCATTTCGTAGGCTTTGGCCTGGCCCTGGTATGTACGACCCCAGACCACATGGGCCTTCGCAACCAAACACTAACAGCTTTAACTTAATACGCAGTCAATCCTCTATATCATTGGTCAAGTGTTATACAACATCTTCCTACACCCTCTAAGGCGTTACCCAGGCCCGCTTCTCATGCGGGCTGGTCGAATCGGTTATTGTTACAAGTTGGTCACCGGTACCCTTCCCTTCGACATGCTAGACCTCCATAACAAGTATGGAAGTGTGGTGCGCATTGCTCCTAATGAACTGGCATTCTCGGATCCTCGCGCATGGAAAGATATCATGGGACATCGCAAACAAGGTGCTGCTCTGTTCGAGAAATGGAATGGCTTCTATCGCACTGCCCCCAACCAGCCAGCCACCGTTGTCAACGCGTCCGGGGAAGAACATGCGAACCTTCGGCGCCAATTAGCTCATGGTTTCAGTGATCGTAGCCTTCGAGAGCAAGAGCCTATCATAATGAAGTATATCGATCTACTGATCCAGCGACTACATGAAAACAGCTACGATGGAACCAAACCCGTCGATCTTATGGCATGGTATAATTATACCACGTTCGATATAATCGGCGACCTAGCTTTTGGAGAACCGTTTGGATGTCTCAGCACCTCAAACTATCATCCATGGGTACGGAGTATCTTCCAAATAGCTCGCTTTGGCACGGTTATGCAAACAGCACAGTTCTTTCCTCTGCTGAGTAAGATTCTCATCGCGGTCCTATCGTCAAAACGACTTAGGAGAGGGCGTGAACAACACCAGGAGTTGACGAAGGCGAAAGTGCAACGACGAATGGAACTTGGAAAATCGACTGAGCGTCCAGATCTCATCGAAGGTCTTCTGAAGAAGAAGGACGAATGGGTATGTGTCAACCTATAAATGCTGTAGCACGTCTATACATGGAGCTGACCGCCACAGAATTTGTCTTTAGATAGCATCGTCGCCAATGGTAGCATCCTAATCATTGGTGGATCGGAAACGACGGCGACGCTTCTCTCTGGAGCAACTTACTATTTGATGAAGAATCCCGCGACTCTAGAGAAACTAACGAAGGAAGTCAGGTCGGCGTTCCAGGATGAGGAGGAAATCGACCTGACATCTGTGAATCGGCTTGAGTATATGTTCGCGTGCCTCGAGGAATCTCTTCGGTGCTATCCCCCAGTTGCCACCGGGCTTCCACGGGTGGTTCCCCGAGGTGGCGCAACTATTTGCGATCATTATATTCCTGAAGATGTAAACCCAAATATCCCCTCTCCCCTCTTCTAACCCCATGTTGTAGCGTCGGTAGTGCTAACCTCGATATCTTACACAGACTGTCGTATCCATTCACCAGTGGGCCATGTACCACAATGACAAGAACTTCACAGACCCATTCGGCTTCCACCCCGAACGCTTCATGGGCGATGCGCAATTCATGAGCGACCGCAAGGAGGCATTTCAGCCCTTTCATCTGGGACCTAGAAATTGCCTTGGTAGGAAGTAAGCATCCCTTTCAACCCCCTTTTACCCAGCAGGATATTAACAGAGACCCCTTAGCCTGGCCTACGTCGAGATGAAAGTCATACTTTCTCGGCTGCTCTGGAACTTTGACATCGAGATGTCCGCTGAAAGCCACGACTGGCTTCGGAAGCAAAGGATTTTCCATTTTTGGGACAAGGGCCCTCTGTATGCCTACTTGAAGCCAGTTGCTAGGGGTTAGGCATCGTTGCATATCGAATTTGTTAGGGGTGTGGCATGATGGTTGGAGATTCTCTAGCGTTGGAGAATAATTCCACTAATACGCATATTCATCAACTATAACTTTTCCTTTCATTTGTCCTATGTATCAATATATATTAGCGCAAGTTTAGAATGTCCACAGATAACTAGACATTATACAGTTTTTTTTTTAAGTGAACACGTACTATTCTCTATCTAAGAAATGATACACTCATTTGGTCCTTATCGTCACTCATAGTGGGGAGATATTTTTGGATCCGCTGCCATAAGAAGCTTGCCATTATATCAAACCTGATTGGTTCAACCTAAGGCCAAGAACTTGTGCGGTCAATTGTAAGTTATTAGGTTAAAGCAAAACAGGTAGGGAATACGATCATGATATGAATAGTGGAGCTGGAAGAGTTGTACTGATTCTATAGGTAAGGAGTCAACTTTTCCGCTTCTATGAGGTGCAGCGAAGGGTACGTGTCGACGGTCGTTGTCGTTATCGTTCCCGTTGATATAAGATATATGGATATATGGCTTGGCTGATTAACATGCTAGTCAGTCTAGAAGGGTCCAGAAAGTATACGGATTTAGCAAAGGGACCAAAAAGTGGGATTAGATACGGACAAGATGGGAGAGGCTTGCCAACAGCGCTCTGGTCCTTACAAAACACATGCATAACATCTCGTCCAATCTAAGCCAGTTAGCATGTAGATCAACACCGTAGTCGTGTCAGCAAGGGATGGAAAAGACCCCGCAGCCCCGGAACACCTCTCTGGTAGTTGAGACTTACCATGCTATAGGCGCCTGCTAACTACCTTGGCGTCAGGCACACTTAGGTAGATGGTGTTACATCTCAAGGCCATCCAGAGAACGCGAGACCATGGGGACCAACTACATACTTAGTCAGCCTAGTCAATTATACTTGCCCCCCCCCCCTTAAACATGCCGAGCCTTGGCCATACAAGATAGGACGGAATATTGCCTCACCTATACGTAATGACCAAGCCCTCTTCTCTCTCTCCGCGGTTGCTCCGCACATCTCCGAGAAATGTTTCCTGATAGTCCGACCGTCCGGGAGGCTCTCTGTAGGGACACTTAGGATGAAACCATGTCAGACTTTTCTTTCATGCGGATGCTTTTCCTGTGTCATCTTGTATTTAGTTATGATACTCTAACTAGATACCTTGGTGGAAACACTCTGCATAGCTCTCCCCCTAGTTATTGTGAATATCTATTATTATGTCTTGTATAGAACATGTATGCGTATGCGTATACGCATATGCTTTAGATAGACTCCCTCAACCAGCGCTCTAGCTCCGCTGTCCAGCTCCTCTTCGCATCACCAAGCGCAAGACCGATGCCATGCGGGCCTGACGGCAAGACGAGGATCTGAAAGGGCCGAGAGTGCCTAGCCATCTGCGCCGCAAACAGCAGCGAGTTCTGCACAGGGACTAGCTGGTCATCTGCCGTGTGAAAGATGAATACCGGCGGCGTCCTATCCGATACGCGCGTCTCGGCTGACATGCGGTGACGCATGTCCGTGTCGGCGCCCTCACCCAGCAAGTTGGCCAGTGAGCCCGGGTGCGTCGTGCCCGGTTCCATCGAGATTACCGGGTAGATCAGGATGCCGAAGTCGAGCGCCAGCTCTAGGTCTGTCAGGGAGATAGCGCTGAGGTGCCCGCCCGCCGACCATCCCCAGATCCCGAGCTTGGTCACCCGCTGCTGCTCGCGGATTTGCCGGATCGCTTCGCGCGCCTCTTCCATTGGCTTGGGGTAGATAGGCGCTGGTGTCTCATCAGTAGCGGTTGTGTACTCGAGGATCCAGGCGTCGTATCCGCGCTCGTTGAGCCACACAGCAGGCTCGGTGCCTTCATTTTCCATCGATATGAATGAGTACCCACCGCCGGGGACGAGCAATACCCCGGTCTGGTTGGAGTTAGAAGCGGGGAAGAAGTGTAGCTTCATGTTTGTCTGCTAGGTTAACGTCACCAACTATATTGGAGTTATCTCTTTCAAGTATGATCAAAATGTTGAGCCTCTCGGACTGAAACTCGATACGGTGGAATATATTATTTTACATATCAAAGCTCACGAGACCTTTTTTAACAACGAAAATTGATCTATTAATCATGTGGAACAGGTAATTCCACGAATCGGTAATGTATGTACCACTTAACTGTACAGCCCTAGTCTCATACTGGCAACTGGAGGATAAATGACCTCTTATCCTATTTCAGCTATTCTGTCTACTATATACCATTCCTGCTTTAGCTTTTATTCCTGAGATTGATTAACCACCACAGCCGCAATTAACAACCAACTCAAATATTCCTTAAAAGGTAGAATATAATATATGTTTCAGCTACGCTGTAGTACAATGTACTCCAATATTAATAGACTTCCTAACCAAAGTCATATATAGCGTATGTCATTACCAACATCGTCCACCTCGTGCGTTTCAACGGTTATGTCATTGACAATTTTGATGCTAACGCTTGAACCATTAATGAAAAACCTGTAATTGACGAATAATGTATCTGAATGATGGGAGGACCTGGCCCTTATATACATGTAGCTACGGACAGATCTCGTACCTATGCATGATAGATAATATTTATCACATATAAAGCATATGAAGCAGCCCATAATGCAGCAGCCATTGTTAGCACCTCAACAATAGTCACCTAAAAGAAAATGCATCCCCAGCTCTTCCCTTTGTATCTTTCTGGGTACACGATTCCATGCCTCTCCGCTCAAGACTCCCGTTCTTTCACGTTCACCCAAAGCGGAGGCTTCTCCCAAATTGACAGGATCTTTTGATTGTGCCAATCACTGCACCTCTCATCAAGAGCAAGATCGAAATTCCATAGGATTCTAGCCATGATGAGTCGCATCTCGTGGTACGCTAGATTCCTGCCGATGCAGTCACGCGGGCCGAAGCTGAACGGCTTGTGCGCGTCGCGGCGGTCATTGAAGAAAGGCGAGGCTGAGTCCCCGGTAGATTCCGGAAGCCATCGCTCAGGAATGTACTCCTGCGCTCGGTGGAAGTTGAGCTCGGAGTGGTAGGCTGATAGATGGTGGACTGAGACCACGGACTAGGCACAAGAATGTTAATGCAAAATTGGAGGGTATAAGGGCGAGAAGTTACAATATAGACTTACATCTTGCGGGATTGTCCACCCTGAAATCTGCACTGGCGGACCCTTCGGTATTATGCGAGGGAGACCTAGAGGGATGGGCGGGAAGAGACGTAACCCCTCGTCCAGACAGGCCATCTACAAGAGAAAAGGAGTTAGTATGATTCAACTCTCTTAATTACAACATGTGGGTTATTCAGGGAGTAAATACCATATACGGTAATCGAGCACGTGTTTCGTTAAAAGTGATCTCATCCTCAGAGTTGAACGCATTGCGAACTTCCTCCGTGACCCTTTTTAGAGCATGAGGCGTTTTCAGCAACCAATATGTAACGCCGCTCAGCAGCGATGCCGTCGTCTCTGAGCCCGCAAGCATGATTAAGTCGCTGTTTGCTACTAGTTCTTCGTCGGTCAACTCGTGGGCCTGGCCACGAGAGCGCACTATAACGTGTTAGTGCCTATTTTCATCACGAAGTGCACAAACCCTCACCCCCCTAAATGGAGATAATAAAAAGAAAGAAAATTCACAGGTTCGGAAAGAGAATACTTACTCAAGTAGTCCATAAAGTCTCCCCGGTCAGCTTGCTTCACGCGGTTGATACGATCCATCGAAAGCTTCGTAACGTGCGCCATGTGGTTATCCTGAGAGTCGCGTATCTTGGAGCCGGCAAGGAGATAGAGCATTTTGCCAAAGAGGGGAGACATCCCCACCATCACCAATATCGGCATCAGTCGCATCATGTTCTTGATGTTCTCAAGCCATGCGTTCGACTTGCCCTCGGCTAGACCCTGCAGCGGCGTGCCGAAGGCCAGGTCGGCAATGAGGTCAAAAGTAGTGAAGTTATACCAGCGCACCATGTCGGTGGGTGCTTTAGCCTGAGATGCCTCCCGGAGCCGACCCACCAGCAAGTCGACGTAAACACGAATTAACGGCTCCTGCTGGACTAGCGCTCTGTCAGAGAAAACGGGCAGCATCGCTCGTCGGTAGCGGAAGTGGTCTGACGCATTGGCCGACAGGATCTTCTTCGGATCCATGTGTACGCCTTTCGGGTAGTGCTTGGGATAGTCCTTATGGCCATGACCGTAGATGTCTTTCCAGGCTTGAGGGTTGATGAATGATACCGCAGCGGGGGACAACCGAACTGTCTCGCCGTACTTCTCATGAAGGCTCCGAATGTAATATTCACTATCTCCAGATATCATCTTGAGCGCCCTCGTCATGGGGAACGCAATCCATAGTCGCGGACCTGGTATGTGACGGAGCGGGTGGAAGTAGAGATTGTATACGGCATTGAAACACAGATGCGCAATGCCTAAGAGCGTGAAGATGATAACTATATTCAGGGTGCCCTGCAGTGGGGACACGTCGTGTATGTTGACCCTGCGCTCAAGATAGCGCAAAATCTCTGCCATTTTAGATGGAAGCCGAGTTAGTAAACAGTAAAAACAGAATGAATGAAGGAAGGAATTCAAAGAGGAATATCTATCAAGGAAAACATCAAGGAAAACATCGCGGAGAACATGAAAGGCGCCCCAAATATCATCCAATAAGCAGCCCTTTAATTAGCCAAGGGCACCAGGGTGCTATCCGAATGCGAGATACGAATTACGGAATACGCGTATCGGCGGCACAGTACCATTCCGTTTCATAAATATTTATTCAAAAACAATTAACCTAACCTAGGTTAATTAACTTGGGCTATAGGACTAGGTGAAGCATAATAGGGGGGCCGTTCCTTTTGGCTTGAGTCCAAAAGGCCGCCCCGCAACGTAGAGTTGAAAGCTCAGTCCCTTCGTCACAAAGTATTAAGTGTACCACATGAAGATATCCATGGCACTTCATACATTTTCGGATCTGAAGATCAAGGGAAACACGTAAAATGTCGTGAAAGTGTAAGTAAAAGCTCCAACTCGTTTTTTGTTCAAATTAGCGCCGCCAGATTGTGTGCATAACTAGGTAGGTATCTAATTAACATTAACATTCAAGGTAAATATCATCTCTTCTTTAACATAATCCTTATTTCTTCTCTCTTCTATCTCAGAATCCGTTGTCTTCTCATACCAACTTCACCGCAAGCTCAGCCGGTTGCTCGAGGATTATTCCCGGACCAGCCACAATGTTCTCCTTTGTAGGCGCTCCAGGTGTATCGGCAAGGGCAGCAACAATGACCCCCTTGGTCTCAAACTGCGCCGGGATCGTCACGCGTATCTCTTTTTCGGGCCAGCTGGTCGTGTCAATAGGAACACTAACATTATGTAGGCCGTGGAAGAAGACAGCATAGTACTGAGTGTTTTTGTCGAAGTCCGGCTGGTTCGTAGGGTCGGTGAAGCTGAGGCCAATGTTCGACCCCGGAGTCAGCGACTTGGTGTCTTTGGCTGCACCGAGGGCGGGCAGCTTCTGGCGCGGCGAAGGGTACTCTGGGTTCTGCTTGGGACAGCTGCCCGGAACGATGAAGCCGTTTGTAGTGTCGAGGACCTGGTTGGCGTAAGGGAATACGGTGTCGGAGGGGCCACCAAAAGGGTTCGTCTTCCAGATTTCAATCAGAGTCCAGACCTCATGACGAGTCTCAACTTCAGCAATAGTCATCATGGCTGCTTGCGATGCAGGGAGCTTAGCTTGCTGGACAAGCCCGGTCAAAAACGCCATGCTTGAGATCTCAAGTACGGTGACGAGAGCAAGGAAGGAAATTGGGTCATAAAAAGGGAAGCGATGAGTGCAAGCACCAGGTTTCACCGAAGTGGGTGATATCTGGTTTTGGAATATTCGGAGATGGCCAGCTTCATTGTTTCGGATTTCCTGGATGCGCTTATATGTGTTATTCGGCATGCCAGCCTGGATGAAGGCAGACTCGTTGAAGGCTTCGACTGCCTGTTGGTAAAAGTCGAAGATAATCCACTCCGCCGAAAGTAGATTCTGCCAAACCACATCATCTACACCAGGAGCACCCTTTTCTGTTGGCAGGACAGGATCTCGGAGATATCCTGGGAATGGTGCCTCAACACCGTAGTACTCATTGTATATCGAGTCTTCTCCCGGAATAGGTCCAAACTTTGGATCGGCAAGCTTCTGCGATTCGGAAAACGAATCGGTTTTCGCTCTAGGAGAAATAGGATTCGAGGTGACAAGTGAAGCAAAAGGAGCCATAAGGCATGCCTGGAAAATATGTTTAAACGACATATTGGAATAACTGTGAGTGTACCCTGTGTCTAATGATTGCACAAACCTGGAAGGAAGACCGGTTGATTTGGCCACTGTCAATGGATAAAGACTTGTATATAAGCACACCTCCCTCGCTGCTACATCCTAACCTAGTACACTATCCAACCTCTTCCAAAACAATGCGATGTTGATATCATTATCACGGCTTCTACGGATGAACTAATTTTAAGCTGAGCCTGCGAGATATCCACAAGGCGCCGTCCTAATTCTCGGGATTGGGTGGAACATAATAAAACAATCTTCCACATCTACCATTCTAGCACAATGGGATATAGACTGATCTATAGTAATATGGGCCCTTACTAATAGTGGTGCTCCTCTTCTCCACCTTGAAACACGAGATGCTGAAAGAGGCCGAAGCCTTATATACTGCCCGCTGGCCTAGAAAAATCTCTATACCCAGGAACATTCAGTCAGCTGTACCGGCTATATCAACTCCTTTCCCCCTTTATTAAACTGTTCATGGTTTTAGTCCTAGCAATGTGATGATAATGCCAAAGCATATTGTCAGAGGTAGAAGGGCAAATTGAGAGTAAGAGATGACCAGCGATACCGAGCCAATGGACGTCTCAAGACGAAGCCTGCTTATGCTATAAAATCGGAAATAGCATGTCTGAGTACAGGAGTCCAGGGCATTCTAAACGGAGCCTCAAAAGCCACGGCTCGATAGTTTTCCAGTTTCATCGAATTTAACATATATCATCATTGACTCGGTGTGATCATGTCTCATGGTCATTAAAAATTAGGCTAGCAAGAAGCAAAAGCCGGCACCAGCGTCCTGAGATGGAAGATCTCTATTTGGTTATTAGACTAAGTGGTGTTTCACAAAAGACATGAGGACAGTGATTCGGCGCCACATAGCTAGGTGGCTAGAAGCCTCAACGGGAACTACCTAGTACTAGCTACTAGGTACCTAGATATGTATTGAACACACCAATCCTCCACCCCCGAGCCTCGGATAGGAGCATACAGCTTACGGCTTCCTGTTTGTTTTGTGTTACATTACTAGTTTGGGGTAGTAAAGTCAGGTAAGTATGAGGGAACGAATCACAAAGCAATGTATTGGAGTGAGACGATAGGTGAGGGAAAGGATGAAGTGTATTAGTCCAGGAGAGAGTCTATGAGGGCGTAAGCCCGATATATATAAACATCTAATAGTAGTATGGTACCGTATAGTGGGGTGGTAACCCCATATTCCGACACAATGAGTTTGAGTCTATTAAATAGTTCATCCGTCATGATCATTCTAAATAAAATAAAGAATATTGAATTCACCTAATAGTAGGTATATATATCGATACCATAGCAATGAAGTGAGATTAACCTAGAGAATCCTTTGCCAACAGCAAATGAAATATTTATGCCTCCTTGGTTTCCTTCGGTACTCCTGGTAGTGTACCTAAGGACCAATTGGAGATCTAGAAGCGATGGGGTACATAAGTAAGTACAAGCTACTAGGTTAGTAGAGAGTAACAGGGAGAATAGTTCCATTAATCTATAGACCATGTGCTTGAAGCTCCTGTTACGGACTATATATGAGCTAATAGTTAAAAAGCTATTAGCATTTGCTTTTTAGCTTTACAGCTCCAGTACCTATATGCAAAAGGAACTGTTTGTGTTTATCCCTGCTCACTATAGTATTCTTTACGGCCCGGCTCCGTAATATAAGGCAAGTATATGGATGGGGCATCCACCAATCCACCCGTCCAGACGCATCCTGTGCCATTATTTTCATACAGCCGCTCTCAGTCTTTCACGGGTTTAAGCATATCAGCTTGCATTAGGAATGTCGTTATTTGCACATTCCTCCCAACGGGCCTTAGCATCGATATCTTCTTTGACTACTCGCTGCTTCCATTCATCCCAGACCGGACTCTTCGGAAGAAGTCCAACTGCTTCAGCCCAGTCTCCATCCTGGTAACGACGCAGAAGTTCAGCGTATACATGTGTTCTGGTTTGGACAGATGTGTCTGAATCGTGAAGGAGTTTTGATTTCGTCACATGAGCGTGTAAACGCAGGCCTACCCAGGTGTTCAATTGACCTCCAACAAGATAAGCGATGAAGATTATTTGATCTAATGTAGTGCCATTTGGTATCGTACAGAAGGCAAAGGCCAGCAAGAGAAAGGTGCCTATGTGGGCCATCATGAAGAAATGCTCCAAATAGCGTCCCCAGGTCCCACTTCGATAATACAAGCCCGTCCCTGTCCATCGAAGGACATCCTTTCGACATCCTTCTATAATGAGCGCTGAGTTCCGCCGACCTAAAAATATTGCTGCGTCGGTCTTATCAGGAGAGGAAGGGTTGGTCTTCGCCGGAACAAATGATAGAAAGTCAAGTACACGGAGATAAACCGACCATAAAGCAAAAGCAATGAGGTTGGATTTTCCGATCCACGTGCTAGATGTGTTGTAAACCGATACAGCAAGAAGGACGGCAAATAGGGTCCACGATAATGCTACTAGGAGCCAACATAGTCTGGACGCTTGTGGGATCGGTGTACCAATTCTATAGATTCTGACAGTTCCATCTGCGAGGAGATTACGGTAGGTGATCATTTGTGCAACTCGAATATTGCGTAGGGGCGCGACTTTCTGTCCATATGGGCTGATGTATTCTCTATCTTGGGTGTCAATGAACATCGAATAGTCGCGCAGGTAAACCTGCAGCCCCGAAACAGGAGCCAGTGACAGTATATCTAGCAGTCGCCTTCGAGCACAACGAAATCCGAGTTCTTCGTCCCCGCTAAGCAGGGCGAGGAGTGCCCCCAGTGGGAAGCTGCCTTGTCGAGACATTTTCAAGGGTATTACAATATCGATATGTATGTCGAATCTATGGCGTAGAATGGTTTTTCTTGTGAATAATCTAAGCAGGAGATGCGCTACATTTTAAATAGAACGAAATATCTCCCTTTTTGCTGGAGAGTGAAATTTTACCATTGCGAGGTGCATGACACAGACCCAGGTAGCTAATCACATTACTATCGGTCTTTATATCTTAAAACGAGCTCTTTTTTTCTAAGGGATACGAATTACTATGTAGCACCTACTATTACATACCAGGACTCTTAAAATTCACGTTGCCGTGCGTGCAAGTGAGACGTTGGTGTGAAAACTTAGGTAGGTAATTGTCACGAGGGACCAAGCGAGTGCTTAGGGAATCAATACGTTGTTGTGCGAGGAACCTAGACTACAATTATATAGATGTCATGATTATCTATATACAAGAACTTTCTTTATTCTTCCCTAACCTCTGATATATACCCTGTTAGTTGGACGTCCGAGAAATGCATGTTTCAAACTCTTTTGTTGCCCAAAGTCCAATTTCATCATCCACATCTCCTCGGAATAAATCTTCAAGTGGATTAGTTCCCCTACTAACTTGTTTCCGACTTCCATGCCCAATACCCAGGTCCCCATCTATATTACCCTGTTGCATAAAACCGAAATCGAGCGGCTTGGTGGAGACAATACACTTAAATATATCCACGACCGGCTCTGTCGCGAGAGGAGCATCTCTCATTGTGATTTTCATGAATGGAGGATTAGGGATGGCACTGTTGGGTTCAATGAGGCCACAGAATGCGCCAACACCAGGGTATACTTGTTTAATACCGTATAATGGCCGCAGGTTGACGACGACTAAGTACAGCGCTTTCTTTGTCTTATTCTCAAATCGAAAGGTAAACACCTCCCCAGGAGAAACAGTGATCCGCCCTGTAGTGGTAGCTGTTTATCCAGTCAGAAACGAATTGTAAAGTGACTAGAAATGGGGAAAGGAAAGGATATCTATTGAGTGGAAGACATACGCCGCGAATCAATGCCAAAGTCAAAGACGAGAGGGCACTCGCTATGAGACAAGCCTTTGAGCTTGGAATATCGTTCAAAACTTTCAATGCCCACAAATAGAGAGATGGGCCTTAAAAATGTTGGAAGATTGGGAATTGGCTTGTCATCCCAGTCTCTCAAGACAAACCCCTGATTATTTTCAATGATGTGAACTTGGAAAGAAGGGCGGGATTGGTCGCAAGACACGAAAGCACAGTTGAACTCCTTGGCCATCTGGATGATATTATCGGGTCGCGGAGAGTTTGAGCGCCATCTTAGCAACACAAGGTTCTTTTCGGACCGCTCGTGTAGAATGGCGATATCGCCTGGCCTAGGATGCACCGAGTTAACATTACTTTGTATGTCAACTAGAGACTTCGTAGGCTCAGTCGACCTTACTACCACCATCGCTATATAGGTAGAATCGTTAAAATCTACCGTGTACCAGGGATAAACGCGATATTTGTCGCCTGGCTCCACCGAATGTTGTTCTCCAGCCCCAATATATAGATAAGGCTTGCCACCGTAGGTCTCTGTCATTAGCTGAATGGAACTCACATCCTTGGTGATGCGGCTGCTTAAAAAACACCGCATTTGGTTTCCTGAGAAGACCGGGTTTTGATTATCTCGCCGTGATAGTAGGGTACCTCTCAAGCGGCGATACAACATCCCATGCGTTGGCAAGTTGGATTCTGCACTTTTCAGCGCTTCCAATAGTTCAAACGATAGAAGCCCATGCTGGCCTTTTTCCCCAGCTAGTTGATGAGCTTCGCAGGCAGCAATTAGCTCGTATCTGCCAGGTTCATTTAGCCAGTTCATCGCTTGTCCATGGTTACCCTCGCTTTCTTTCTTAGGGCAGATGAGGTCCAAGACGGAATTGTTGATCGGTGGAAGTTTCCTATCTGTCCAATATTCATCTAGGCCTCGGAAGATGATATCGTCCTCATCATCATCACGCGTTGCGCCTCCTGAGTGACAGCAATCAAGGATAATTGTCACAAGCAAGCCCTTTTTGGACATCATATATAGCAGCGTGCCTAGTTCTAGGTCTCGGATAACCATGCCTCCACTTCGAGCATCACATGGCACCAGACATTCATCCCAAGCGTCCCCACTACCCTTGTGTTCGGGCCAGACTGTTTGCGACCTAGCCCCATGACCTGAGTAATGAATGTAAATGGGAGTTCCTTCCGGTGACTGAAGTAGATTATTTAGGGCTAATCGAATGTTCTTGCCGGTAGGTCTGTTGCTCGCCTTTTTAACAGGCCTAGTTGGTCCTGCTGAAGCTTGGCTAGGTAGCGTAGTGGATATGAGCTTGGTGATGCATTCAGGAGGTACCTTTAGGACTTTTACTAAATATTCTTCTATTTCTGTTACGTCCGCAACACAGCCGGTCAGGTTTTTAATTTCAAATGGTCGACCTCCTGAGTTCAATATCTGTGCTCCTGGCTCGTAAAAGTCGATTCCTATCAACAGGACCAGTGGGGGAGGGGTCGTAGCAGCAGAACTTTGAGTACTGGTCATAGTTGGATATCACCCTTGGGGTGTTTTCTTATATATCAGAGTATGCAGAAAAACGATGAACAGATATGTGAGAGTGTACTAATATGCCCACGACGACCGCCAGGATCCTCAGTGACATATCTATTTCGTCAGGACAAGCAGAATCACATATACGCTCTACCCCAAGCCACGGTAGGAAGGATATCTTCGTATCTACGCCACACATATGCCACTAAAGCAAGGAAGAAATTACCCTTCGAATCTATTCATACAAACCTTAGTCAAGTGTGAATCCTGTCGTCAAGTGCGTCGTCACAAAGCCGCCCACCAATCGTTGCCAGCCACAAATCCCTTCCAGGACAAAGAAAATCCAATTGTGAAACCATGGGTACAAGCTAAATATGCACCATATGTCTAAAATGGTATACCGAGCTATTCATGACTTGATTACACCCATACATACATTCAGCTGTATGCGCCGATCGTCAGTCGAAAATTGGCGCATATCGTGTTATTTGGTTCTCACCAACGAGACATAACAGATTGAATGAATGACGATACTATAGAAACTTTTATAACATCGTAGACTTGGAAAGGCGACTGTAGAATTATTTATTCAACAGTGTTTCCTTCTCATTTATCAAGTGTCTATGATTTACCATCTCAGTCTTATTCGTTAACAGCCCGCTTCCTTCTGTTATAGCAAAGACCCCTGTATTCAACAATGGGTCGCAAAGTTCGTATTTTGCAGATGCCACTCCAGCCTCTGCGTAATACCAACATTAGGAATCCCGTCCTATCTCATTGGGCTCTTCTGGTATGCGTTAGCAAAATATTTTCCCTAGTCATCTTACCTAGCTACCTTGGGAGCACAACCAACCTAACAGCATGGATAGATTGGACAGAACGATATTCTTCTCGAGATCTTCCCAAAGGAGGGGCCGAATGCTTTAATGCCTCTGAACGAACTTCGGATTTCGTGGTCGGTGAACCTCAAAGCTCGGAAAGCCGAATTTAAATTCGGGATTTTTCCTCAGTCTGATACAGACAAGTCAGACGAAGATATAATCAAAGAAGGTGAGATTATTCAGCACAGAATAATAGTATAGAAAGTTGGAGATTAAGCAACCATGGACTGTCACTGACTAAACTCTGTCTTCCCACCCACCAAGCGAACACAATTATTCGCCGCAACCCGTACTACAACCTCGTTGGGTATAACTGTCAGAGTTTCGTAAATGACCTTTCCGAAGCTATCGCGATTAAGAATTTCGCAACCGAGCTCAAAAAGGGCCTCAGGCGATGGGTCTGGTGGGCCAAGCCGATCTTGTACCGTGGTGACGACGGCACGGAGTTAATCGATCCGGCGCAGGAGGCCGCAGCTGAACTCGAGTTTCTGATCGAGCATGGCAAAAGTCTTCAGCCTATCGAGGGGACTACTGAGAAGGTGGAATATAAGGTGCCAGATATTAGTCTGGATATTCAAGTATCCAACGAATCCATGGAGCTCAAACCATTCTCGCCTAAGGATCAGGGGTATCTCATAATTGAGCAGGGGGACGATCTAGTTTCAGGAGGAGACGGGTTGGTATATGGCTTGACTGAAGACCCAGCGTATAAGTTGGCCGATATTCCTGTGCCAGTCAATCCAAGACATATGCTTTCTGATCAGGCGGCCAAACTTGAAGTCGCGGAGGCGCTCGTAGGAGAGGAGAAATAGGCTAGCTCAATGTAGATAGCGTTTCATAGACCATGATCCACGATAAGTCCATTGTGAGTATAACCAAGGTACATGTTAGTACCCAACAATACTTCTTATAAATTGATATTAAAATCGAGTTCCAAAGCACTATACCAAAGAAATAGACACGCTACTTAAACAGCTCACGCGAGGCCATTAATGGACATTTACAACATATCCAGCTAGCCTCTCGACTTGAAACCCTGTTACTTTCTAGCTTCTACTTACTACATCACTTCTACATCGTCGATCAACTACAGATTACAAAGCTAAGGTCATTATTGTGACATGTCTGCAAAGTATGCTTCCTAGCGGAGTTTGGCTTACAGCCGGAAGCCCCCCAAACGGTAGTCCGGAGAGCTTGGCTTCTCAATGGTCAGATATGTGAGTACCCACTCAACCATATGACCCTATATAGCCTCCTATGTGTATATACGGGATTCGCATGCCTACTAGACTCTACATTGGATTAATAAAATTTATCCCACCCTCAAACACACATCTCATTTCAACACACAAGCCAACCGATCATTTGTAGTAAACCGCCTTGCCCATTATCTTAGCAAAAGGAATTTGTACCCAGTAGAATGGCCAAGGTTCCGCAAGCCAAGTTCACATCTATTCAAAACCCGGAAAATCAACTAGACCTTTCCGCCAAGCGAATTGGCTGGCCTCAAGAATTGCAGCTGCATTCTGGGATATCTAAAGATGCTGAGTCTGTCTTGATAGAACACCTAGAACGGTACAAAGAAACTGGTGATGGGACGGCTGTGGCCTGGATGATTGAGATGGCACATGCAGATGACCTAGAGAAATGGACCACGGATGCACAGGTTCTTGGCTGCAAAAGAGTTCTCAGTGAGCTCTTGCGCAGACACTATGAGCTATATGGCGATATCAACGATCTAAATCAGGGGTTGAATCTAGCAGAACAAGTGAATGCCGTACTGCCAGATGACTTCGGAAACCTAGCAGTTTTGGGCGCACTGCTGAAGCGCCGGTACGAGGCGTTTGGGGACAGAGATGACCTAACGAAGGCAATTGAATGTTTTGAAAATATATTCAGCCACGGAAAAGGGGAAAATCGGATCTCCGCGGCAATGGATCTAAGTTACTGCCTGTTAGCTCGGTTTGAACGAGAAGGAAGATCAGAAGACATTGTGACTGGCATCAAATTGGCAACTGGTGCGTTCAACGCAACGAGACACAGCCATCCACCCTTATCGCAGCGTCTCCTAGCATCACGGCTCAACACACTTAGTATGCTATGGGGTCGTCATTATGAATGCACAGGAGATGTGACTGCCCTAGATAATGCGGGTGGGTACGGGCAAGACTGTTTAAAAGCCGATCCGAATCATCCCCAAGTTTACATGCATCTTGCATACATGGCCACTTTGTGGGCATTTAGATATTGTTGCGAGCAAAATGAGAGATGGCTAGACATTGCCATTTGTATGAAAGAAAGAGCCATCAACGAAGCCCCTGTGAAGAGCCCGTTCTGTGCAGAATGGCAAGGAGAACTGTGCAAGCTGTTAGGATGGAAGTATCAAAAAACCCAGCAAGGTAGCCCTGGCCTTCTTGATAGAGCCATTATAGCCGGGAAGAGGGGCTTGAAGACTACCACATCTGGCTCTGTAGCGCAACTACGAGTCCTTCACAATTTAAGCGAGGTCCTTATGATGCGATATGGCAAGATGAACAGTAAACGCGACTGTAAACTTGCCATGGCTCTCTGGAAGCGGGTGTTGTTCAGTCGGTCATTTCCACCAGTGTACACGGTAAATGCGGCCGTTGAGGCGGTAGAGATCCTAAAGAAGCATCAGGAGTATAAGGCAGCGCTGAAAATAGCCCGGGGTGCAATCCCCATCCTTGGGAAGACTAGTCCTCTCTCCATTCAAGCGTTCGATCAGCAGCGGATTCTAGAACGATACGACGGTCTGGCGTCCGATGCAGCCGCGCTGACCCTGGAATGCCGGGGTGGCGAGGCCGCCTCAACGGCAGTATCTCTACTAGAACAAGGGCGCGGCATCCTTGCTGATCATCAGTATCACTCACGAAGCGATTTATCACTGCTGACTGAGAAATATCCCACAGAGGCTGATCGCTTCAAGGAGCTGATTAATTCCACAAACCGCCAAAAAGCGGAACGAGATCTGGACAAGCTCATTGACGAGATCCGGAAACTGCCAGGGTTTAAATACTTTCTAAGACCTCAAGCGCTTAGTGAGCTGTATAAGGTGGCCGAGGCGCGCAAACAAGCCGTAGTGATTGTCAACGTCTCCTTCCGATGCGACGCTCTCATTATACACGCTCATCAAACAAAGGTGATTCAGCTAAATACACTATCAAAAGCTGACATCGCTCGAAAAGCACAGTCCTGGGTAATAGCGGATGCGATTGGTTGTAATCAAATCCTTCAGTGGTTGTGGGACAGCATTGCGAGTCCGATTCTCTCCGCCCTTGAAATGGATCACCCCCCAGTCGAAGGTAATCCCTGGCCGCGAATCTGTTGGATTCCTACAGGCGCGTTATGCCGCTTGCCTCTTCACGCCGCTGGTTATCACAAAGGTTCAATGGACAATACTGTGCTGAACCGGGCTATCTCCTCGTACAGTGCAACGGGTAAGGCGTTAATCTATAGTCACCAGAACAAGGTAAGGGCGGCCGAACAAGTATGGGACGATCCTACAAGACGTGGTCTGTTGTCTGCCTTATTAGTTTCCATGCCCACAACTTCCAGGTTGCGAAGGCTTCCCGGAGCAGAGACGGAGATTGCAGGGATACAGCATTTTCTCAACCAAATCCCTTCATTGACAGTAACTTCGCTGTCGATGCCAAGTAAGGAGGTCGTCATGGAAAGCCTTTCTCATTCGCATATCTTCCATTTTGCCGGCCATGGCGTGTTGGACAAACGTGACATCTCAAAGAGCGCTCTGATCATGTCGGATGAACACCTCACTGTCGCGGATTTGCTATCTCTCAAGCTTCATACCAGGCCACCACTTCTAGCCTATCTTTCTGCCTGCAGTACGGGTATAGATGGATCTAGTAGTCTATTTGACCAGGGCATGCACCTTGTCGCAGCCTGCCAAGTTGCTGGGTTCCAAAATGTGATCGGAACCTTCTGGAAGGTGTGGGATCAGTTCTGCATCAAGATCGCCCTGGAGGTGTATAAGAAACTATGCGAGCAGCCGGAAATGGCTCTATCGGAGGCACTGCATGTCGCTGTACGGAAAGGCCGCAATTTTGAGTTGAAAGATGAACCTACGATAACCCCCCGGGATGGAGTTCCAGATATGGAACTGCCCAGGCTTGAAATCGAGGACCCCCGACACTGGGCGGCATATTTCATCGCTGGAGTCGACTAGTATCGCTAGCAAAAGCGTACGCAAATTGCCTTTTGGCGGTTAGCTTATATATAGCATATTGGAACGACTGGTGGGCTAGTTAATAAGGTCCAGCTTGCAAGTACCTGTATGTATGTCACGATGCGAGCCCTCGGATGGAGAAAAACGTTGATGATGTTGCACAAGAAACCAAACTGCTCAAGTAACAGCGCAGAGCAGCGCGGTTTGATTACATATAAATAGCTCCTTTCTGTTTTCTAGGCCAAGTTCAGCTCTTCAATACCTCACATAACCTTGTAACCTCTCAACTTTGAAGCTTCGGAAAGGGTCTCTACTACATCACTATAGCTTGGACAAAGTTTAAGAAGTAATGGATGTATCACAAAATGAACCCTAACCAGTAGCGTGGCCTCATCTTCGTAACTGGGAAAGCCCTAAGGAAGATAACTCACTGGATAAGTTATGGAGATGACTAGTTGCAGATCAAAGTAAACATGGCAAAAACCCACGATACTACTCCTCCAGGGCCTGTAAAGAGTCCATGATTCGAGGGGGCTTGTCCAGTGGAGGAACCAGCACATCATCCTTAATCAATGATGAGCGCAATCTAGTAATTTCTAAGTTTTATAGATGAGTCGAGTCCGTAATTTGGACTCGCCACTTGCTTGGGACAGAAGGCGGTATTCCGGGGCTTGCGTCAAAGGATATGGACAAAGGGGACAATGCCGCTATCATCTATGCCTATACAGTGCCTATCATTCTAAGAGAAAGCAAGCGGAAGTCGAAAGTCGAGAAGCCAAAGGAAAGAATTTGAAGATGTAGTAGGGGCGTTGAAGATATTAGTTGAGAAATAAAAAGAAAACTGGCTAGGAAGTTACTTCATCGTTATAAGGAAGAGGGGGAAGGTTTGGGTTCAAAACTGAAGTCCAATATGGAAAATACAGATAAGAAGCTTCAAGAAGAATCTAGAAAGAGGGCATCTTAGGAAGAACAAGTCAACAAATAGAATACCACAATAAAGCTACTAAAAAAAATGCAAAAATGCAACAGGAAGCGAACGCTAACTATGTTGCAGTGCCATATACCTTATGTATGAGCTAGTTGTCAAAAGGCAATTAGCATATGCTTTTGTCCGTGAGAAACTTTCCTTTCAGGTATTATCAGTTCCTCGGTGAACGCTATATTCATAGCATAATGGATAGCGTTTCACTTCGCAAAAATGTTTATGACGACCTTCTGGATTAAACATTTGAGTTAAAGTAGTGCAGGTTTCTAGTTTATAATATGATATTCTCACGAGAAATACATTATTCATAACTCAACATAAAAATTAAGGGTGTTGTTCATAGCTTAATACGCTGTAAGTATACGTTTAGCAAACCAACTTATGGAAAATGACATCCATCCCATCGTGTCGTCCTCATCTTTTTGGGGGGGGAGGGGGGCGTCTACGTTCTATAGGCAACTCTATGTAGGGTTTTCGTAAACCTGTTTATCACTACCTTTTCCGTCAGCTCTCACTAGCAGCTATACGATATGGTTATATTATCATTCACACAAGGGAACATCGTGTGAATAAATGTCTATTCTCGATACTTTGAAGTACGTAACGTCCGACAGCTCATTGGGGTGAGGAGACAAAGTCTAGCCCATCTTGGTGTTCCAGTCGAAGCTGGGGAACTTAACCGCAATATTTCCCGGGTAACCATTACTGGATACATCTCTATTCCAACTTCTTAGCCGATACTTATAATCTAAACGCGTAAGCTTCTCATTGTGCCTGGGTGATAAAAAGTACCGGTTCCAGTTTCCGAATCTTCGCACACGTAAAGGCTAACAGACGCGTCACCACAATCCGGCCGTCTGAATGCGCATCTATATTTTACCACGCCTAGCTATGAGGATGTAACGTGACTCCAATAGCCAATGTACAGTCCTGTATTTATAATAAGAGAGTATCAGCTATGACAGAAAAAAAGGATCCTACCAATAGTGAGAGAGGTGTAGTTTTGATGATAAGTCATAGCTGAATGATTGCCACTCCTGTATCAAAATGGTGTCTCTAGCTCTTCTCATACTCAGCGTGCTCCCAGCGACGCTCTGTCTAGAAGTCAAAGCTCCTTATGAGAGGAAAAGTAGCGATTGTGTCACGAGAACCGAGCACAAACCATGGTACTATCATACTCCTTACGCTCGAAACGATATCATGCTAACGTAAATGTCATAGGACTGACCTAACTCCGAAAGAGAAATCGGATTACATCAAAGGAGACCTTTGTTTAATGTCACTGCCGGCGAGCAGCGGTATCGAAGGTGCCCTAACCAGGTGGGACGAGCTACAATACGCTCATATTGCACAATCAGATTATATACACGGAGTTGTGAGTGTGTTCAGAGATATCATGGACAACGCATCGTAACTGATCCTCCAAGGGCGCGTTCTTGCCTTTCCACCGATACTTCGTTACGGTGCATCAACACCTTCTGCAAGCCGAGTGCAACTATACCGGACCTCTCCCGTAAGTCATTCTCTCTACCACTCACATACTTTAATGAGTCTCATCGTGATATATAATAGATATTGGGACGAGCCTCTTGACGTTGGCCATCTCAACCAATCAGCGCTCTTTGATGCAGAACTAGGTTTCGGTGGGAATGGTACCGGACGCGATGGCTGTATCGTCGATGGGCCATTCGCCAATCTCACATTGCACTTCAAAGAGGACCTCACAACTTCTGACTATTGTATCTCACGTCGCTTCAACGACAGGGCTTTCTCGAGCGCGGCTAAAGAAAATGTCGACACGTGCTTTGAGAAAAAGACGTTCGTCGATGCGTGGCGGTGCTATGAAGGGCAACCTCATGGGGCAGGACATGGTGGTGTGATGGGAACCGTAAGACAATTCTTCTTACCATGTTTAAGTATTCTGTTATATATTTAGGCTTGGAGACTAACAAAAATGCACCAGATGGTCAACCCTCTTCTCTCACCAGGGGACCCTGTCTTCTTCCTACACCACGGCTACCTCGACAAGCTATGGTGGGACTGGCAGGCGGCGAACCTCACGGCCCGCCTGACCGACATTGGCGGTAACAACACCGCGTCGGGGTTTCCCTTTGGCCCCGGGTCTGGGTTCAATTTCACAGGCGAGCCCCCCTTCGGTGGCGGGAACTCGTCTAACTTCCCGTCTCCCCCGGGATTCCCAGGGGCCCCGCCTTCGAACCCATCAGGGGGGTTCCCACCGTTCCCTGGCATGAACAGGACTCTGAACACTGCGTTCACGGAATACTTCAACGACGGGGGTAACGTGACCACGCTGAATCACACGCTCTGGTCGGCCAATATTATGTTAAACATCACAATTGCCGATGTCATGGATCCTCGTGGCGGGTTCGTCTGTGCTGAATACCTCTGATAAATAGGTGGTACTGGTAAAATTTGGTAGAATGCTATCATATTAGATGCCTCTAAAATTGAGCCCTATTAGGCAAATTTTCTCTTCGTTGGTTAATTACCTAGATAGTGGAGCTTAGAGTTGTCCCGATAGCGGGCAATAGACTTGTTCTAGTCCTCATGGTTCAGTTCGTCCGGAGCTGCGTTTACTGGCAAGTGTGGAAACAAGTTCCAGCCCATAAACATAACGGTTATACATATAGAAACAACTATAGGCAATGATTGGATGCCGATGCCCTGAGCCATGGTCCCAAGGGCAAAGGGCAGCAGGGCAGCACCAACCTGTCCAATCGACGCTACGAAAGAAACAGCCCTAACATGAGTTTCTTTTGGAAGGAATCCCAATAACATAACGATGCTGGAAGGGAAGAGCGGTCCAAAGAAGAAGCCGACAAACGCGATGAGAATCGCAGAGACTAGCGTCATCTCGACAACGGCGAAAAGAATGTTGAGAAGCATGGCAAAGACTAGATAGACCGTGACTGCACGTCTCAGACCGACCCTTTCCGTCACGATACCTAGAACAAGTCGTCCACACGCCATTCCAACCCAGAATGCTGTGGAGCACAACCCCGACTCATATAGAGATGCGTGTCGTATCCTCGTCATGAACACAACGATCCAGCCAGATATGACAGCTTCAGTACCCACGTATACTAGCAAGTAAGTGGCACAGATCCATACCACACCTCGAGAAAATGTGGATGCTGGGTTTACTGAATCTTCTTGCGTCGTAGCATTGTTGTTTTGTTCATGGTACCTCTTGACATTTTCGCATCGAAAAGCGATAACCATAGTACATAGTTCTATGAGGGAAGTAGATAGCTGGTTTGGATTCATACTATCAGTGACAGCAACTAGGTAGTGGAGAGTCAAGGAAATATCTCACCAGCAAGTAGTACCAATAATACCACTGTTCTTGTTGTGCAGATTCGATCAAGGTGCCTGCAAGGAACGGTCCTAAACCAGCTCCCACGGAGAACGAACCGTGCAAGAGGCCTGAGACAACATTGGCATTTTCATGAGCTCCTGCCCAAGCGCACAGTGATCCATCAAGGAGACCAGTGCCGAAAGAACCCACAGCCCAGGCTATTAGAAATACAGCGAAGGGAGGGTGTACAGCACCACCAACGCTAGTAACGACATGTAAAAGAGGTCCAATGACCGCAACCCCTATCCGACCGAGTCGAGCATGTATAAGGCGGTTAAGTTGTGCCGCTATCAGATATCCGACAGGACCAAACAGGAAAATGAGTGAGACTTGTGCGTCTGTGAGGCCATAGTAAACGCTAAGGCGAGGAAGGAGGACACCAATTGATGACAGGAACAAACCCATATTAGCAAAACAAAACATCCCTGCCATTATTTTTGGCATAGAATCAGTCTGAGTCTGGGCATCAATCTGATTGTCGAGTGTCGCCTGGGGCGAAGGTGAATATTGGCGGTCGTGATTATCGCCATCATCAGCAACATCCTCCCTCAGCAACGGCCCCAGCTCAGGGGAGCGTGATCGTCGCTCCCAAAAAAAACGCATTTTCTGATTTTTCTATTTGCAAAATATGATAGCAGAATAAGATCAAACTACTTTGTTTCGTTGTAGAGACGGATAAGGGAGACTTTGTTCAATATTCCAAGAGTGGTGAAGGTGGTAGGTCTTATATAACCCAAGCAGAATGCCAAGAATCTATAAGTTTCCATCAACAATACGAGTCTGGTAGCATCAGCTCCTAAGCACTGATTGTTTCCACATAGCACACGATTCGTTCCCGAGCCCCTCGTGGCCACTATGTGTAAGTTCACTGGGTTGAGCTGTCGGTTTCCGTGGCCTCGACCGTTATAAAAGGGGCTTCGGATCCCAGCATCCGCTCATCTAGCCTTGCGGAGGCCCGTGTTACGTAGGAGCTCAAGCCAGGTACAACCAGTGTAATAAAGAAGGGAAGAGGAAGGACAGAAAGGAATGCTTAGTTGTTTCGAAAACTATAAGAGGGAGAGAGCCATTATATACAGTGAGAGGGCTCCGTGCTTGGGGCTAATCCCCTGGTACAGCTGCTGCTGCTGCTGTGACAGCCTGTAAATTAAGTGCAACTCCGCCAGTTGAGCAAAAGTATGGCGGAGTTGCACTTATAGGCCTCCGTGCCTTCGTAAGCCCCATTCATTTGGCGGGAAAACATCGGACTCCCGGATCCATGGACCGTTATGGCTAAACTACGGAAAATATGAGTTCGTATTGCAGGCCAAGTGACAGCTAAGATGGGTGCAAGAAATAGAAATAGGGATGATGTACAGTGTATTGAAGTTAGATAGGGGCTACAACTAACTAGCGGGCGGGGATAGCTTTATTACTTGAACCTCAATATACGAGAGAAGATTGTTCCCTCTTATAAATGTTAACTTGCAGACCTACATAAAGTTCCTAGTAGTAGTACCAAGACCAGCGAATAACAAGGTAGGTACTCTCCATTGAATCGATTAATATATAGTATCAGATTATCATAAAAATATACCTACCTGCTACTATCTATTTAGTTAAAGGTTTAAGAATAGTGAGATCCTTAACCTAAAACCATGAATGACATACCATTTATGTATCTATATTGTGTCTTCTCATTCTACGCTTTCCGTCAAGTCTTATTTTTGTAAGATGAACGATGGGTTGTTGATATATAGATCAATATTTATAAATCAATATTAAATATTTATAAAGTTTCACATGTGCCTAAGACGTGTTTAGATTATGGAGTTTAGGTTCATTTCGCCATTGATTTATGTAAGACCTAAGATAGCTTTCATAATCCGGCTAGTTATCAGAGGTTACTCTTTTGAAGACTAGAAACTCCACGAGCTCAATACTACGTATCTGCCATCTACATTCGTCCTTCATGCCATATTTGGTAATTTGAACCCCCCTGGCACTCTCGTCTGGAAAACACCACTCGGATCATACTTAGAAGAGACAGCCCACATTTTGAGCACATTCTCCTCGCCGTAGCTAGCTACGACATCCTGCGATGCATCGGCGTAGTTCATATAGCGGTACGGGACATAAGTACCGGCGTCCTTAGTATATTGTTCCAGCTCATCCTTCCAGGCCAACATCTTCTTCCGTCCTAAGGCTTCTTGGTCGACACCATTGAGTCCAAGTGAACCAAGTAGGATGACTGTATTTTCCTCTTGTTTGCTAATACCCAGAATATTGCCCCCTCTTTCAGCTGCGTGCCGCCCGACTATGGCAGGCAGGGGCTGGAAAAAGCACTGCGTCTCAAAGTCGCCGTCGGATGATTCAACTTTCATCTCATCTACGAGTTTGTTGTGCAGATCTACTGCTTTCGCCAGAGTGTCTAGGTCATTCTTAAATGTAAGGGTAAACCATATGTTCCTATAAAAGAGCATATTTGTTAGGTGCTTGTCCAGTAGAGTCCAAGGAGAATTAAAGGGTTAACTAACCGATATCCCTCTGTTTGGGTATTTAGCGCAACGGTCGACATATTGTTTGTCGTCACTGTAGAGTTAATCGCTCCCGGTATCGCAAGAAAATCATTAAAAATAGGAGCGTTTGCTGTACCCGAGACATCTGACACAGAGGTAAAAATGAGGGTCTGCTTCTGTGCAGGCCTGTAGGCCCAAAAGTGCATGGCAGAACCATTCTGGTAGGATTCGACGTCGTCAATCCAATTTTTCAGGGCTGGCAGGTGAACCTTTCCTACGCTCTCGGGATGCACCATGGAGACGCCCCAAATGGGACTTGTGCGAAATGCCGCTATATCAAACCGCGTAACGATGCCAAAATTGCTGCCACCGCCCTTAAGCGCTTCAAAGAGGTCTGCGTTTTCGTCCGAACTGGCAGTGACAATCCTACCGTCTGCCAAAACCACCTCATACGATTTTACGTTATCACACGCAAGCCCTTGTCGGAACAAGTATAGAGAGCAACCACCTCCAGCCAATAGTCCACCAGCACCAACCGTGCCAATGCGACCGCCTATATTCAAGCCATGAGTCAGTGATCCCCCATTCTAGTGATTGTACAGGAAGTTTCAGGCATATCTTAGACATTATTATGGTCTCCAGAGAAACTAGGAAAGGAAGCGAGAAAAGTTGTCATGAAAATACTGACCTGTAACGCCAACGCCAAGTGCATCAAGAGTTCGATAAACCTCTAGCCAGTGGCTACCGGGCCCAATCGAGGCTAGGCCTGTGGCCGGATCATATGTCGTACTATTCAACAAACCTATAGATAGATCATGTCAGTGATGTATTCAAAGGCCTCACTCTCTTAATGGTTGTATGTAACCTACTCAGATCAACAGTGACCCCATCCACTATGTTGTTTGCGCCAGCGTTGGACGAGTGGCCACCGCTGCGGACAGCAAACTCGCACTTGGTCTCCTCGACCAGAGTCTTAACCACTGCGGAGACCTCCTCGGTGTTTCGTGGCAGGACAAAACATTTCGGGGTAAGCTGAGACGTGAGAGACCAGTAGGACTCGACCCTCTCCTGATATAGCGGATCGCCGGGAGAATAGACATTAGGGACTCCCGCATCCTTGAGCAATTGACACTAAATAAGTCAGTAAGGGGCTAGCTTGTTAATGAGTTCAAAATACGCACACAGATATCAGGTGCCATCCTGGGGGCTTGGGTGATGGATCCGGTACTGAGATAATGGAGGAAAGTTGTGACAGCAGACTTCATTTTGAATGCTTAGTAGAGTAGTTGCTAGAATATTTTAGCATCAAGAGTCGTCTATTGAGCTTCTTAAGTATTGGGAATCAAGAGTATATTCGTCTAGTAACTATTTTGATGGTGTGCTGGCTTGTGAGCAGGAGTCACATCGCCAACCTCTTCAGATATTTGCCGGCAGATCGGAACGATGAGGCAACCAATTAGGGCGTTTCGTATGCTGAAAATTGTTGCCAAAACAACATGATAGGGTCTCCGTAGAGAGGGGAACCGCTTATAGGATCCGATAGTGGCTTCATTATCTGCAAACTCCAAGTCTCGGTCTTGTACCACAACCTTCGAAACTTGAACGGCCGCATATGCAAGTCCAAGTCATTGTCGGTTCTACCGATATTTCCCCATTTCCACGGTCTCTCCTGGTTTTGTTGCACTCAATAGCCAATATTTGGCCCATTTTATGACATGAGCTTCCACTTAGTATCACGATCCAACCAGGAATCAGACACAACTATTGCATGTTTCCCCTTTGACATGAAGCCGATGATTACCCAGGGAATGCAAGAGGAGCTCGAAAGCCGGGCCGTGTCCCGGTATGGGAACTTGACATCAGAATGTAAGTCAAGGCGGAAAAACTCCGCCAACATAGATTAGGAGGCATGGAGCGGGATGTAAATCAAAGGGGCTACTGCTCTTTTGCTAATATATCCAACTTACAGTTACTTTTACCTCAAGTTTGACGAGTTCAGTGAGTGTGCATTACGGAAATATATGGTCCCTATGTATATGATACCTCTAGTTCATATAGTTATCCTTAAGCATAACTCTGGATAACAAAACCCTGTAAATATAGGTTATGTATTTCTCTTATGAACCCACCTGGGTATTTTCTCAATCATTGTACGGTGTATCAAGGGCCAGCGTTTTACCTAATGGATATATAAATGTGTTAAAGGGATTCAAAATCTATTCTTGTTTAGGCAGTTAGAAGCCAGTAATTAGAAAAAGTCGAATAGACGTGATGTTCAGGTTGGGCTATGTGCTACTACAATTGGCTAGGCCTCAAGTGTGTATGTAAGTGACTTGTCTCAATGTCTGATTCTAGCAACGTCCGGCTAAGCGGCCCAGAGAGCTCACAAGCAGGAGTGTTTCACGTACATATTTGACATTAGATGTCCTATCCAAGCTGTCAGACCGGTGTGATCTATGGGCTGCATGTATTGTGACTTTACATCCTAGAGCGGACCAGAGGTGTGAGGTTGTAATCGAAGACGATGCTAGTACACAGTGACCGCTGCCGGTTAAGCTTCGGTACTTTGTCTCTGCCGATGATTAACCGTGACCCCACTTGCCGTAAAGAGCAGTGTGGGTGTGCATCGCCCGCGTCTATTGGTCATCCATAATAGTCCAGACCCCCGCACCCCGCCGCCCCGTTCTCCCTGCCATGCAACTTTATTGTTTGAATTTACACTATCAAGCAGCAGCCAAGGAAACTGGAAATAGACTATCACACGAGGACACATGTAGATATTGCCAATCACGAACCTACATATGTGAAGCGTATGTGGGCGAGCTATCCTAAGCCACCCCATGGCATGAAGCTAAACAGTCTGGTTCCGTTGGTTCGGCCCATCCGGGATTCTCTTCTATAAGTTACATAGTTAACCGCCCTCTGTTAAAAAGCCTATGCTGGACGAACTAACAAGTGATATTCCTTTCTTTTCTAGCCAGTACAATAGCCCTTAACCAACCGTGTCTAATCGTATATTGCGTAGGTCCTATCTGCATATGTGATTTAGTTGTTGCTCGCAAGGCTTCGATATTATTCTCGGGACTCTTCAGTGTACATTCTAAGGACCCGTGTTCTCTAAGGTAGGTCCTCGCGGACGTACTATAAAGGGGGTGGAGTACATGGTCCCCTAACGACCATTGATGCCTTATCCAGAAACATACCTAAATCTTAGTTATTTCTGTATTAAAAAAATAGTAAACTTGAAAGAATATGCTGTCGCTAGATATACATATATACGGAAATAAATTATTCTCCCCTAGTTGCTCCCGTACTCCCAATTCCAAGTCCTTCCAAAGCTCTTAGTTTTCATATTCCTGTCTTCTAACTTCCACACAAATCTTCTGCTCAACATCCCGTTCTAAAAAATTGCCTTGGGCGTGATTCATAAAGTTGTCATGGAGAACCAGAAATAGCCTTGAAATACCAGGAGACCTTTGATGACATACTGTTGCATTATGTTGCTAGCAAAAGCATTGTTAAAGGGGGGTTAGCTTATACGTAATGTCCTACCCGCCGACTTTCTACCTTTCACACTTCGTTGTGTGCCCCCTTACTCGCTCACCATAAAGTCTCACGATAACCACTTAGAGGGCTGAGTACACCCAATATAGTTTCATGGTACAATAGGCATAATATCCATATTATCACTTGGTTTTACTGTCAAGAACTAAGGTGGGAGGAATGAGTCTTTGCACAATCCGTACTTGATACGATATATGCACCGTGCCAGTTTGGCGCCCTTGGTCAACGCATACCTCCATATTGATGAGCACCTCTCTTATCCCAGGACTTCATAAACATATTAAATCAGATACAAGCTTCTATACAAAATTCTACCGACAAGTAAGGTAAGCTCCATAAATCCTCTCATGTGTGGATAGTAATTAAGCCTAAGATAAAGTAGGACCTAGTAACAGCGTACCATGTTTATCATTTCCCTTGCTTAGCTAATTATATTTTCCATCACATTTATACGGGACGTCTTTACTCTATTTATTCTGTAAAAGCACCAAATGTAATAACCCTGAGTAGTTTATTATCATACCATAACAAAAGCAAAACAAATCATTGTCAGTGGCAGTTCCACCAGCAAACCTGTTCAAATTCATCTTGACGTCGATGAACAGACATGCACGTACCTGACGTTGCACAATACCGAATATTACGTCAATGTGACACACACCACCCCAATGCGCACACGTAACGATGAGAGAACAAACAACAATTACACGTTAAACACCCTCAATATATGAACGTATCTATTTTTGTATACTCTATCTATTTTAGACTTGGCAGCTCCCAGAATACACACGCAACCCCTAAGTTTCCCATACAGATACATACTACTCTTATAGCGTTCACACGCATCTCATCCCCTACTAATTTCCACCCTTGGAGCTATCAACCGCAATTCAAGGTTTGCACTTAACTTTACCAACCGCGCCAGCCTTTTTATTTCACCATCCCACTTTATACAGCTCTAAGTCCACCATTGAATCGATATTCCATCCGACCATGCCCGAACTCGAGGTAAAGAAGGTAAAAAAACCAACCCTCCTAAAGCCTCCACCCCGTGCCCTTCACCGGTTAACATCCCACCCTCCCAGGTCGGCATGCTAGGCGTCGGCAGCATGGGCGCCATGCTCGCGCTCCTCATGGCCGAGCGCGGCTACGAAGTCTACTTCTGGGACCCCAGTACGCATCTCCTCCCTTCCCTTCCGCCATCCTCTCTATCCCAACCCCTTCCAC
The DNA here is from genome assembly GCA_022578605.1 of Camillea tinctor. Classification (NCBI taxonomy): domain Eukaryota; kingdom Fungi; phylum Ascomycota; class Sordariomycetes; order Xylariales; family Graphostromataceae; genus Camillea; species Camillea tinctor. The sequence goes on from MU394120.1 coordinate 43,647, forward strand.
TAACCCCTCCCTCCCCCTCGCAGGCGAAAAAAACACATCCACCCTCACCACCCACTCGACCACCCTCCACCTCACCCCGCGCATCCACCACAGCAGCACCCCCTCCTCCCTCTGCGCCTCGCTCTCCCCTCCGCGCGTTCTCCTCCTCAGCACCCCGCACGGCTCCGCAGCGGACCGCTGCATCGCCTCGCTCTCGCCACACCTGTCGCCGGGGGACCTCGTGCTCGACTGCGGGAACTCGCACTGGGGGGCCACGGAGCGGCGGCAGCATGCTCTCGCGGCGCAGGGGGTGCATTTACTCGGGTGCGGCGTCTCGGGCGGGTATCAGAGCGCGCGGGCGGGGCCGTCCATCACCCCGGGGGGCAGCGCCGCGGCGCTGGACGCCGTGATGCCGTTCCTGCGGACGCTCGCGGCGCGCGACGGGAGCGGGAAGCCGTGCGTGGTGCGCGTGGGCCCGGGGGGCAGCGGGCACTATGTGAAGATGGTGCATAATGGGATCGAGCAGGGGATGATGGGCGCGGTGGCTGAGGCGTGGCTGCTGCTGAAGCGGGGGCTCGGGCTCGGGCACGACGAGGTGGGGGGTGTCCTGCGGGATTGGAATGATGACGGGTCCAGCCCGCTGCGCGATTGCTTCCTCGTCGCCATTGGCGCGGATGTTGAGCGTGCGACGGACGAGAGTAGTGGTGGCGGCGGGCGCCACGTGGTGTCGCAGGTTCGCGACACGGTGGTGCAGGACGTCGACGAAGAAGAGGGCACTGGGGTCTGGACGTGCGAAGAGGCAGTGGCGCGGCATGTGCCGGCGGCATCGATCGTGAGTGCGCACTTGTTCCGGTGCGCATCCGCGGACCTTGCCCGGCGGCAGAGGAACCGGCAGTCTGGGAACGGTGGCGTTAGTGGCCAATCCCTCTCGGTCAGGTCGGAAGAGCGAGAACAGTTCATCGAGGCGCTGCGCACAACGACGTACTTCAGCTTCCTGGCGTGCTTCGTGCAGGGTCTCGACCTGATTCGGCAGAAGGACAAGGACCGCGGGTGGGGGCTTGACTACAGGGAGATACTGCAGCTCTGGCGGGGAGGTTGCATCATCAAAGCCTCGCACATCACGGACCTGCTCGAGCGGATGTTCTCGCGCGCGGATCACGACCCCGACGACATCTTGTCCAACCCGGAGGTCGGGCACGAGCTAGCGCGGTGCTTTCCCGCAGCTAAGCAGGTCGTGCTGCGGGCCGTCGAGGCCGACCTGTTTGTGCCCGTCATCAGCCAGACGCTCGAGTACTACAAGTACGAGACCTCGACGGAGCTGCCGACTCAATTCATGGAGGCCCAGCTCGACTACTTCGGTCAGCATATGTTCGAACGGAAAGATGACCCGGTTCGCGGACCGACCAAGGGGGAGCATCACTTCGAGTGGAAGCCTGCTAAGGGCTCATCGGACGAGTAACCGAATAGACACATTTTCGTGAAGAATAACACCTAGAAAAGTCGCCTTTTTTAAAGTCGGAAAGTTTAATCATATAAGGAATTGTTGTCAGTACGGAGACTCAAGGTGTTGTAATTCTTATCTTTTGAGAAGTTCGTAATTCGCAGCACGAATGCTCCGTGTATATTGGCTTTGAGTAAATTACTACTTCGATTTGTCGGCAAGCCAGGCTCTACCCGAATTGAGGTGTAAGCCTCTCATCCCTTAAGCACTAGCGATCCGAGATGATCTCCCCCATTTCACACGTCAGCACATAACCCCCTTGCGTATTTTTCCTATCCCTCCTCATTAAATTCGTACCCGTTCCTCCAACTTGCGCACGTAGTGTTTGGGGCTAAAAGCCCCAGATATGGGATCCACTGCGATGATAAACGTGCGATGCCGCGCAACAAGGTGCGAGCTGATTATTAGGTACTTCGTATTATTAAGTTCGTCCATGATAGCCTCAGAGCCCATGAGCGATTCGTATGTATGTGACATAACATGAAATATGCAGAGGGCTCAAAACCCCACGTTCCCGCAGGTTTTGTCGTTCCTCATATGCTGTAAGTCGTTGCCCAGCCGTCCAAACTCCTGTAAGTGCTCTCCCCTTGTTTATACGTATTATCTACATGTCAAACGCCGACATTCTCGGCCGTTACCCGTCGTAGTCTTGTCAATGAATACCTCGTCGCCAAATAAAAGGTCACTAATACAAAGGTCGAAAGGTTGCAGCTGCGGTATCCGACAGCGACTAGTTTAAGCTCACGCCAAGGGGTAATTTTTAGGTACCCCGACACGCTTTGCATAGACCCGGAGGGCTTTACGCCTTTCGGGATCGGGGCGTGCTGGACTTGTTGATTCCAGAAGCATGACCACGCGCAGGCGAGGTGACAGTAGCCACGACATGAGGATCCGGGAGAGGAGCCTGAGACATACGACGAAGAGTCTTGCGCGTGCTAGGCGCCTTGTGGCTCTTGTTGTACGTAGCGATGTAGAACGAGATGAAGAGAACTAGGTACGAAGTCAGAGTACCAATACCAGCGAAGGCGGCGAACTCCTCTCCAGCGCATTTGCCCGCACTCGGCATCCAGGGGAAATAGGTAGAAGTGAAGTAGGTGTAAGACGCGAAGTAGACGAAGCCTAGTGAGCCTGGTTAGTTATTCTGGTGTTTCCAAAATGTTATTCCGTCAAGTGGGCAACATACCAAGATCAATGATGAACTGGATGATCTGCAGGCGGGTGACCCATTCCTTCCACCAAATCCGGACGCCGCGGGCACTCTGGAAGTAGTACCAGTACATGACGACATGGACAAGAAGATTGAGGTCAATGACGACCCACGAGACGGCGGTGGAACCAATCAGTTGAGTGTAGCAGAGGAACGCGGTTGCACCATGGTGGTAGCAGTGGAGGAAAGCTAATGAAAAACGTTAGGACGCGTCATTTCACAAACGGGATGTAAGCCCAAGCCCAACACTTACTCAGCTTCTTCTTCTTCAAGAACAAAAAGACCGTATCCAAAAGCTCGAGGTACTTGGTGAGATAGTTCAACTGGTAAACGGGGGTGGCGGGTTAGTTTCTTCTAATAACAGACTTGCTAAGAGTCGCTAAGAGTCTTGTCTTCATCGTGGGAACAGAACATACATAGTACAGGACAACCATAGGCTGAGTCCAACCACCGTCATGGTCGCAAATGGCGTAAAAGATACCGTGGCGAACAACAGTAGGCAGGACTTGCTCAACAAACAGAGCCAAAAGAATGGCGCTGATAGCGGTGAGGTAGAAGTTATGAATCAGGAAGAGGCCCTTGAGCTGGAAAGGCTCGCGGTTGCGCATCCATTCCCGACCACCGAAGATAATAGTATAGTATACGACGATGAAGATAGAGGTCTCCTTCAATGTCGACATGGGCGTCTCGCCAACGACGAATCTGAAGTCCTCAGCAGGATAGCCGGCAAAGAACTCGAAAGCCTTGCTGAAAATAGGCCATAGTGCTATACCGAAGGGCCGGTCGAGGGTTGGGACGGGAAAGGATTCCCAGAGGGCAGCAGGAGTAATCGAGGCCATCTTTGCGCGATCTACTCGACGACTGATTCAATTGAAGATCTCGTGAGGACGCGCAGAAGAGGCTGGCTTGACGCGCAGAAAGGAGTGAGAAGAAGGAAGGTTTTTTGGAAGTGAAGTGAAGAAGAGAGAAGAAAGATTGTCAAGTGAAGGAGTGACACGAAAAGGAAAAAAAGGGAAGAGGAGGGAAACGCGGAACCAGGATTAGACGTCAAGACCCCTGCGACCCATTCACCAAACCAAAAGAAGAGAAGAAGCGGGAACAATCGTGATTGTTGAAACTTCTGTTGAACTTCGGTGAAGACGAAGGAAAAAAAGAAATAAATAAAAAGTAAGAAACAGAAAGATGGTGAAGATAGAGGGAAAAGGAAGAAGGAAGAAAAAAAAGAAAAGAGCCAAGATTGGGGAAGAAATAATTAAACTTCGGATACCAACAAAAGGAGAAGAAGAGTGTAAGAGAGAGAGACACCATCCATTATTTTTTTTCTTTTTTTTTCTTTTCTTTTTTTCTTCTTTTCTTCTTTACTGTCATTCTACTGTACTTAGTAAAATAAAATCTGCTTTGCAAATGGACAAGGATAAGGATCCCTGGTCAACGATCAGAGATTATCGGACTATCGGGTCTTTCGGCTTCCCACTAACACGGTTTGTATGCTGTCTGTCTACTCCTGTTTCTATGTACTTACGTAGTGTAAGTAGGTATACTATGCAGTATAGCCTTAGGCGGTAGGACCTACCCTACACCGTTCAGGTACACAGGCCACTAACAAAAGCCAATCCAACAACCGGAGCCCCCGCTAGAACCCTGCACGTGCCCACAGTTGTGGTAGTGCAACTCCATCGCATATAGCCAATCAGAAATTAGAGAAATGGGGACAGTTTCATTCCCTTCCTTCGAGCTGACTTCTCTTATATGCAAACATAAACTGTAAAATGCACTAAAACTATAAGCAGACCAGGGGGTTGTCTTATTAGTAAACAATAACAATAGGTCAATTCTACCTGCTACATAATAACCTACCAGCCTACTATACTATACAACTCAACCGACGCATAGTTGATCGATGTTTGCTGTTAACATGGTAAGGCGAACATACATATATAACTTAAACTGAACCATTGACAAACTACATACATAGATAACTTATGTACCACTATATCAAAACACTAGGTACCTAGGTAGGTTTATAGATATGTCAAATGTTGAGCATCCGTGATGGGGGCCCCCCCCTTGCCATACGTCATGTTGTACCTCGCATTCGTTTCTTATGGTTCTCTGGTCTGGTCTCTTTGGTATCCCTGGCGGGAAGGCTTAACTTTTTTGTCGAACCTCGGCCAATCTTTGGAGACATGGAGTAATGGGGATCCGTTTTCACAAGTCGATGCTTTTGTGTTTTCCTTTCCTTTTCCCCATCATCCATCCACAAGGATGCAAATTTCGGCCAAGTCCCATGCAATTGGTACGTCTCGGGACGATTATCCTTCCCTAAACTCCGAGTTTACTACCAAATGCACCTTTTACCGCGTTTGCGGCTAGTGTTATGTATGTGGCTGCTTTGTGGCTCAACGGCGGCTATTATAGTGTAGCGTGCACTATAGAGGCCACGTATCGCCAATTCCATCCCATCCGAACCCCCCATGCTGAACTGAAAAAGCCTCGGCCCTCGCTATTTAGCTTGACGCGCCAACGCGCCTTCGAAACTCGAACTAATAAAAAAAATCAAATCCTTTTTTCCTCTCCCATCCCATCACATGCAATGCGCGACTCGGGCTCAGAAACTAAGAATATATTTCATTTTATTTTCATGCACGCCTAGATATAATCAAGTTAAATACTACCTCTACTACCCAACCTAATGATCTAATTATGTATCTAACATCTCGGGACTAAACTTAGGTAATTTAGTCTTATGCACCTAGGTTAGGTTAATATTTTTTTCTCGGATTTCCATGCACCCGCCTACTTGAAGTTGTGCAGCTTATATAGTCGACGCCACGATTGATAGATATCGTTAAGTAACTTCATTCACCACCTTACAAGAAGTAGGTATATCCACTACCCCACCTTACCTAAGGTAAAAGGTACATGGTACTATTTACCGCCTAAGGCTTGTCACTAAATATGCCCCATTCCCCCAAATTCCAGATATCTGGGCAACCAGCCTATCTACCTAATCAAAAAGAAAAAAAAATTTCGAAATTTTTTTTTTTTTAAATATAGATATATAAAAGGCATCCAAGGGGTAACCCTGTCGCTTCAAGTAAGACGTCATTAGTGTATACCGCATCTAAGTCACGTCTAAGCCCTGCGGAACGTATCTGCGTGTATAAGAGGCACAAACCGAGTGTCAAGTTAATACGCATCAAGTCAGTTGTACGCCCACGATCTAGTACTAGGTCCATCCCATCAGATGGGTGCTCCTATGTGCGACATTGTCTTATCATGCAGTCGAAGGGATGACGAAACATGAGAAGCCTACATAATTGACTAACTTGGACACCTCGTTCTTCGTGCAGTACAACTAATACCTACGCAAAGGAGGATGAGGGACTCGGTTCTTAAGACACTCTTGTCTTTTTATCTTGTATTAGGGGGAGGCGGACTCGTCAAAACGACGCCATCACCCTTCATGTTTGTACTCAAAGTGAAACAATGAGATCCCATAGCCGCATAGGTGCAAGGTGCACAATTTATCAACTAGGTCATAAGGCTACTTATTCCAACGTGGCAGCCAATCTCAATAGTCAATATAGAGTTATAAGCTTCGTGTGTATAGAATACTTCTCTCTAAACCTATTATTACAGTTTCTTTCATGCCACAACGATAACTGTAATGTAACCCAGGGTATATCTTATTAGTGCCAAACATGTCTCATTCCAAGGCTTTGTTCCAAGAAGGATCCTTAGGACATATGGTTACATTACGTTTTGTCCATCGTCCTCCTGGGATCTGCTTTACAGAGCTTTTCAATAGGAGGTGCTCGGAACATATGATTGAAGACATGAGCAAACCAAAACACTCCAGGCTAAAGCTCTATGTTATGTTACTCTATGCTTCTACATGCCCGAGGTAGTGCAATATCTAGGTGTCTTATGTTAGTGCTACCTAGTTCTGCTTCTTGAATACGACGTCTATTGATCAGAATCTCATTCGTTTAAAATATTAGGTTACCATCCTACTATATGTAACTACACTACTATGCTATGTACATACATAGTAGGGCTTCCACCCTCCTTATAAGCTCTTTCCTGGATTAATACAATTCATCCTATTCTCTCCCTGTCGCCTCATGCCAGCACAGTGTAATCCAGCAATATATATATATAGTCACTAACCTTGAAGATAGCTTTCGTGAGCAGTCGGGGGCTCACCTAATACACAATGAACACTTTCATAAATGGATCTTGGCCGGTGTATTAAACGGTACCATATTTGGGCACCTGATGTTATGTGAAATGACATTCATGTTCATTCTTGAGTAGCAGGACTGACCATAAATACAGATGTTAATGGAGTTCTTAATATATTGCTGGCTAGTGTAGTGGCGTGGGAAAAGATACGTGAATCACTAGCATACACCGCGAGGCTAGGGAGCTTATAAAAATATTGGAGTAACTACTCTGAGCATCCCTGAAGCACGACTCCGGCTCTGTATTATTGTCCCCAATTCTCTACGAAGTAATAGATACTATGGATGTTTTTGACACTAGAACATTGGGGATACAGTGCAGTCCATATTTATATATAAAAAATAAACATTGACCTTTCGCTATAGGTTATGTACGACCTAAGGATACAAGGGAAGAAGTTGAAGTAGATGGAACCGATACCTATTCGAGAGTGTTGTGCATGATTGAGATGAGTACTATATAAAGGGTCTAATGCTGGTTTTAAGATATCTACCACGTCCCAAGACAAGATAATGGCTTGCAGGCTTAAAGTCAGAAGTCAATTGAGCCAAGTGTCAAGAGTTAGTATTTCCAGACAAGACACTATAGGTTATAGTTTTTTATTCATAGATACACAGCCCTGATGATATACCCCGACGATCTTTTCTCTTACTAGAGGAGCTGTTGTACGACGAAGGACGCTCCCTCAAACAGAGGTGAGTTCTGCTTGCCCCCCTGAGAAGCAAGGAGAGTGTACCCGGTAATGCGCAAACAGTGACCAGGTAAGCCTAAATCATGCGCATACCAGGTAATCTAGATATTGCATGTAGCCGTGACTGTGGTCTGTGAGGACAGTCATACAAAGGGTAAATAGGGTTTGTGAAATTACTAACCTAGTTAGCCCTACTTTGTCACCTACATCTGGTAGAGAGTGCTATTCTATATTACATGTTCCAAGTACATCAACTTATGCATTCGTTTATATCAACCTGACCGAGTCATGTTGATTCTGGTGCAAATTCTTATCAGAGTTTTCTGCTATACTTTTCGGGGGACCTATGCATTGCGCACACAATTTTAAGCGACTGTATTTTAATCGTGATACGACAGGATGGATGTTCTCCTTCATCTTCCCATACTTAGTATCCGTTGCATCTTATATGCTTAATTCCTCTAGTAACTATCAGTGTCAAAGATAGCTGCTTACATGGACTAATAACTCAATTGAAGGCAAGTGCTTGTAGTAGGAAAGGTAGTGAAGGTTGTACTTCGAAAGTTAAAAATATTTAAAGGTGGTTCTGGCCATGTGACACAATGAGGGGGAATGACGTTCGGACCTATAAGATACTACATAGGTAATGTATTGTGCATACAACTAACCTACAACCTCTGGGAAGGTGGGGTTATAATCACCTATCGCTCAATTGGGGGAGGGGAAAAGAAAGCTTGGACCAATAAATTACTGGACGGGGACCCATATTTGATTGGGCTCCACTGCCCAATCACGGCTGACTGGATTGTGAGCGGGCTTCCTTTTTCCTTTTCTCCAGCCACGATCATTCGATGAACGAATTTCTCTGCAATTTTTTTTTTTGCGAAAAAACACCACCACCCTACGACCCAAAAAAACACCCGAGGCCTCTAACATCCACCCCCCCCCTTTCCCGAACTACAAAGTCTACGATAATTACAAGCCAAGTCAATATTATACAATCTCCGCTCTACCGCGAACTTTGCCCCCTCCCCCAAACCCGCGCCATGTCTTCTACTTCTCTCCTCAGAATTGCCGCACGCGGACCCTCTAAGACGTTTTTCCGCGCAAACCGTCCTGTGAATCCCACCCGGGCCAGTGCCTCGTTTGTTCCCGGACTAGTCGCCGGCTCGACCCTCAACTTCAGCACCTCCGTTTCCCGCCGATCGGGCCACGAGGCCGAAGAAACCTTTGAGGAGTTCTCTGCCAGGTAAGAGAACATATGCTATACCTTCCAATTGATAGCGAGAAACCATCACGAGAAGAGAAGAGAAGAGAAGAGGGGAGAGAGGGGACTTGGCCTGTAAACCGATCGGCGTCCCTTGTCATCATCGTACGACTCGCGCACTTCTAGTGAGAAGCTTCAACACAACTTCAATTGACCTCGGGCCTTTGTGATATAGCTTAACGAGATGCTGATGCTGACTTTGATTTCTCTTATAGGTATGAAAAGGAATTCGATGGTGTGCAAGATGTTTTCGAGCTCCAGGTTCGTTTTCTTTTTATCGTGTTGCTACCCCAATCCTATCCCACTTCATTGTCGGGCTTCAATCTCAATTCCGAATTGCGATCTAACCCACACTTCACTTCAACTTGACTTCAATTCACTCCCATACCTACTTACACCTACACCTACACCTGCACCTGCACCTACACCAATTGCTCTACTAACATCTTTCTCTTTTCTCTTCTCACCCTAAACAGCGCAACCTAAACAACGCCTTCGCCTACGATCTCGTCCCCTCCCCCACCGTCCTCGAGGCCGCGCTCAAGGCCGCCAGAAGAGTCAACGACTTCCCCACCGCCGTGCGCATTTTCGAGGGCATCAAGGCCAAGGTCGAGAACAAGGGCCAGTACCAGCAGTACCTCGACGAACTAAAGCCCCTGCGGGAGGAACTCGGCATCCTGCTGAAGGAGGATATGTACCCCGAAGAGGCCAAATAAACTTGGGCGCCTCTGACTTAGACCCGTAATCCCCGGTAATCGACTAGGCTTGGCTGGCGAGCGTGCAACGGAGGAAGGACGCAGATGAGCGAACTAAAACGGCCTATCATCGAAACGGGGCCATAATGGACGGGTAGCCAGGTGCAGAAGAAGTTAGGTGCGACGGAGGGGAGCATAGCCGGACATCATCATCATGGGATGCAACCCCCTCATGTGTGTATATGTTTTCTTACTACCTTACTACTATTAGAAAAGCAAAGCTCGGGAGAGCAAGGGAACATTGGGTGGTAGTAGTGGTCAAGGCAGGCTGGGCGGACAGGCAGCATGGTTGGTGATAGAGAGAGAGACAGACAGAAAGATGCGAGAGACCCATTTCTTTTGTCGTGTAAAGCACCCAAAAACCAGAGAGACAACTCATAACTCAACCGGCAAAAATGATCCACTCCTCCATCTTTCTTAAAAAAGAAAACTATTTACTCACACACACTTCTTTCCCATCCACCCATTATTTCTCCTAACATTAGGCCTAAGAAGAAGAAGAAGAAGAAGAAGAAGAAGAAGAAAGAGAGATTAAAAGGAAAAAAAAAAAAAAAAGAGGAAGGGAGTGTGATGTCATGATCCGACGCATGATAACGACGTAACACGGTACCTTGCTAAATTACGTAGATTATTTGCAGGGGCCATTGGGGGGGGGGGGGTGAAAAAACATCGTGAATTATTCGGTTACAGGTAACAAGTAGAGCGAAGTAGGTTCAGTAGTAAAATGGCCGAACTGAGTAGGTCAAGAAGCAGTAATAGTGTGATAACCTAAATCATATGTATAGGTTATCGGTCTAGGAGCAAGCCAGACAAGGTAGGCAAGGTTCAGCGGGTGCTTAGGTGGTGGGCTAAGGTACCTAAACTACCTAATGTAGGGAGCGAGGAGGAGGATGATTGAAGGAGGGGTGGTTTTGATATGGCGGGTGTACTATCAACTCCCCTCTTTTTCTTCTTTCTCCCGCAGTACAATGGATTCTGGGATTCCTGCAATATGATATATGCACATGCTCTCTCGACAAAAACCTTTGCAAGATATATCAGGAAAGTGGTAGTTAAGGTATATTCTTACCCAAGGCAAAAAAGGGGGAGGGGAGGAGGAGAGGGGAAGGAGTTTTAACCCCCCCCCCCCCCCCCTTTTTTTAACAACAGAAAATCCATCTTTTACATTCCTCATCATCCTCATTCTCCTACAGAAGCAAGATAGCAACGATTCTTTTTCTTTTCATTTCTCGTTCTCTTATTCTTTTGTCTTTCTTCTAGCCCTAGGTAAAAGGACGTTTATCTATAAACGCGAAAAAGAAAAAAGGAAAAAGCCTAGGTTGTACATACACACACACTGCATACGCACAATATACGTATGTCTCTCTTTTCTTTCCCTCTCTTCTCCTTTCCCTAATTTTTCCTTCTCCTCTCTCATCTCAAATAAAGAGGAAGGGATTAAGAGTTCAGATACCTAGTCCTTCCTTCTACTACTACCACCACCACTAGTACTCGTCGCATCGTCTGCAAACCTCACTTCTCTCTAGACGAAGAAAGGAGAAGAGAGCAAGTAGGTGAAGATCAACGCAACGATGACTAAAAAAGAAAACCCCAAGGGGGGGGAAACAAGGAAGAATGCACGGGTCGACGTTGTTGTTGGAACTAACATGCTTTCCCTTTCCTCCCAGACCAGACCCGACCGAGACGCCGTCGTAGTGCTTACTTTCGGGCAAATCCAGATATACCTCCCATCCATCAACCCATCCCATCTATCCACCCGTAGGTCCATCCATTTGTTCGTTTCGTGTTATCCGTCAATACAGGGTAAACTCCCATCTCCGTATTACGAGTCTCGCCACGAGGTTCCTTGCCGCCAGTAAGGCCGAGAGGGATATATGATATTACCTGTCCGGTCCCTCGCAAGACCATCAGGCGAATACTTCTCACTGGAACCTACCATCCCGCAGGTGCGAGTACCGGTGATTACTTCCCGCCGGCTGATTGAACAGGGGCGCGTTCTGTGCCATACTCCCCGCTACCCCTGTACCACCGCCGGCATAACCACCGGGTCCTCCGCTACCGCTGTCGTACGCAGGGCTTCCTCCGCGACTGCTGCCGCCACCCATAGCACTAGGTATGCGTACACTACCGTTACGCGGGCTCATGACGCTAAGGGCGCTAAGCCGGGGACTACGCGGCACGCTAGACTGGCGCGTCTCCCGGCGGCTGCTGCGTATGCGGAGCTCGTCGCGGACGTGATTGAGCTCGGCCTCGCGCTCGCGCACAATCGTGCGTTGCTCCTGTAGCATGCGTGTGAGCTCCTTGACTTCGCGGCGCGACTGTATCCGGTTGACCTCGACGATGTTGGCATCGGCGCGCTGCCGGAGCTTCGCTATCTGCTGCTCCAATCCGCGGTTCTCAGCCGACAATTCCATCGCCCTCTGAGACGCCGTCTGGTACTGGTTCTTAGTGAATTCCATGTCGTTCTGGACGATAGCCACCTGTTTCTCGAGCTGCTGTGCTTTGGCTTTGGCTTTCTCAAGCTCCTTCTCCTGACTCGCTAATTTGACGAGGTCGGGGTTGGAGGAATTAAGTAGTGCTTCCGTGGCTTCTGACAACTTCTTCTCCAGTTCTGCATTCTTCTGTTTCAACGCAACATTCTCTGCCTGACTAGACTCAAGTCTCTTGGTCAGGTTCTTGGTCTCTTCCTTCGCCTTTTGGCAGTCGGCATCAAACACGCCCCGGTCCTTTAGAGCTTCCATATATTTGACCTGTATAGCCCAAATCGACGAAGTATAGCTATCGACCTCCTTCTTTGAGCGGTCACTGAGTTCACGAAACTGGCTCTCCCGGTGGTGGCTCTCGTCCAATTTGGCCTGAAGATTAGCGATCTGTAAACCATATTAGTAACATTCCATACATCTCTAATCTAGTAGAACTAGCCTGGTTCGTCAGTTCCTCCAATTTCCCGATCGAAATCGTGACGGTCGCCTTCCCAGCTTCTTTCGAAGGATCGTCCTGAATAAGGCTCTTCAATGAATCGCTGATTTGGCTCGTATCCGTAACCACCTGAGGCTGTGACATTTGGGACATTTGGGACATTTTCAGCCTCTTGTGCAAGACATCATCATCATCCTCCATCTATAACAAAAAAGTTAGCTTCCATTTGGCGATATTCATAAATAAACTCACAAGAGATCGTTTCCGGTTCTCGAGAAGCTGATCGGCCCCATATGCTTGTAAACTAGACTGCGATAGTTGAGCCTGTGAGCTTGCGGCATACAAATCCTCGAAGATTTCATCAGGTAACTCTTGAGGTTCCCAGTGGAAGTTGTCGTCCTCGTCACGAAAGTGAATGTACTTCGCGAACAAACTGGCGCTGTCGGTAAGCTTGACACACCGCTCAGGTTCCTCAACGGAGCGCATTGCTTTAATCAGAGCAAGGATGAGGACATTTTTGCGTTCCAACGGTGCTAAGTTATCTACAATACGCATGTTAAGGTGCTGTATAGAAGCAGTGTTGGTAAGTGCCAATATTTTAGGAGGAAATGCCTTATCAAATGACGGCAGCATTCCTTGTCGAAACGTATGGTCGAAGGCGATGACAGCGTCAACATCCCTAGGAATCGAAGAGGGAGGAGCTTCCGTAGACGAAACCATGACAGTCACATTATAGGAAGATGAGTCTGTTATGAGATTTCCACACCGTATATAGGTGCAACCTCTCGACTCTATCACATAGCCAAGCAGATCCATCAATTGTCCCGGACGAACAAGAATGAGAATCTTCCTATCCGAATGCAACTCCTTCGTAAGTATGTCGAGGAATTCGGCAACAAAGGCAAATTTAGCATTAGTACCAATTATATGTTTCGTAACCTGGTCTGGAGACATTGACGTAACAGCCTCCGGGAAAGGTGGGAAGTCGCAGATGTTAAAGAGCCGAGAGAACATTTCATCGACCTTCAACGTGGTCGTCGCATCCGGTACCTGGTGAGGGGACACACGGAATGAAGTGTTGTACTTGTCCATCAACGCTTCATTCTCGCGAAGGATATCATTATACTGAGGTCGGATGTTGGCGTGGAATGGTAGAGTGACGAGATACTCATTTGGGCCTGTGGGGACATAGGGTAGCAGGCTCTTTGGGTAATCTGAGGGCATTTCGACATCTTCGTGATCTGGTGCATCGGATGCAGGATAGCCACTACCAATACCATCATTGCCATCATCTGTTTGTAGTGACGGGCTAACGTCCATATCTCCTTCTATTGAGAGGGTCAGCTGAGACGGGTTCAGAGTCGCCAGTTGCTCCTCGTGAGACCCATGGAAGGGTAATTGGGAAGAGTTGGGGCCGAGGACAAGGTCACTGGGATGCGCTTGCTCGACTGGTGCTTGAGGCTCATCGAATGTGGACGGCGGATCGTGTGGAAGTTGCGAGCTATGAGGGGGCTCTAGAGAAGGCACCACAAAGGTTGGGGAGACTAAGGGGGCAAGGTCGCCGGCGGCTGGTACGGGGCTTGTGGCTAACATAGAATCCGGGTGCTGATTGACTTCGGGGAGTGGGTCGTGAGACACATCGTCGCTAGGCGGGATTTCGTCGTGTGCAAGAGGATCGCCAAATGGCTCGGAATCGCCAAAATGCTGTTCTCTCAGGAGCTTGAGCCTGTCCCGCGCCGAGAGCGACGCATCCCCTGCTGGTGCGCTGTCCATCTTCGCCGGCGTGGTCGGTTGTCCAGCTGGGGTGTTGCGCGGGGAAGGGCGAGGGCCGGCAGGCAGATCCCCCGATCTAGTCTCGTGTGGGTGAATACGTTCGTTAGGTGCTAGAGCAATCTGGGGTCTAGCCGCGGGGTCTTGGGATGCGGATGAAGTCCGAGTATTACCATCTAGCTCGCTGAGAGCCTGACTAGAATCTTGTGAGTTTTGTGTAGGTTGGGTCTGCCTCAGGGCAATGTTAGGTATGTTGCTGACCTCGTCATAAACCGTGAAATTCTCTTGGCTTTGGGATGAGAGGTCGTGTGGTTGGCTGTCTACAGGTGGGGCGACTATCTGGGCTGCTTGCAGTGCAGTGCCTTGTGAGGACACACTATGCGCCGACAAGGAATGTAGAGAATTTTGCGAGCTCGGCTGCTGCCCAACAGGTAGATCGCTGGCGCCGCGATTCGACACCTGTGTCTGCTGGGATGCGCCGGGTTCGGTATCGGAAGCAAACGACACTTGTGTTTGGAAGACGACGTCCCGTCCACTGGGAGTAGGTTGCGACGGTCGGGTATTTGTGCTTTGCCGTATGTAAGATTGGTTGAGCCGGTTGGTTGTTGTCGTAGTCCTCGAATCTGTCAAGAACGTAGAAACCCCCCAGTTTCCCGAATTGTTGACTGCAAAAGGGTCTGGCTGGTGGGAAGGGATTTCCGAGGCTGAGCGCGCGGCTGCAGGAATCTTGAATGCAGCGTCTTGCGAAGCGCGGTTGGTTGTTTGCGAATGAATCGTGCTCTGGCTCACCGCGAAACCTGGGTGGTCCAGGGGGCTGTTATGGGGCTCAGATGCTGAGAGAGTTGAAATTTCCTGCGAATCCGGTATGACGCGCTGGTCGTTTGCTCTAGCATTAACCTGTTGGGAGAGTTGGGAGAATTGCCGGTATCTCCTGACAACGCTGGATTGCGACGACCCTTGGCTTGTGCTTTGCGAAAGCGACACCACGTCGAACTCGGAGGGGTTAAAGTTGGCGTTGTGAGGTAATTCGATCACAATGCGCCCCCCTTTAATTATCGTGTTCCCCCTGACTTCGCTGGTGGCGTTTGGATTCTTGGGGCTTTGACTCTTGGGATCCGGCTTTGCGCCTTGCCGTCCGGCTGAACCTCCTAACCTCAGATTCGGATTTGCAGACCTGAGCTGTCTCTGGGGGGGTTCGCCTGTTCGTCTCCTCTTCTGCTCGCGCTCGCGCTCCTCGCGCTTCTCGTGAGGACCAGGCGCCTGCGTAGGGCGGTCCTCCTTCGAACGTGTCTTGTCTGCCCCTCTCTTGGAATTACGACTCCCTCTGGCCGGTACCCGTACCGGCTGACTATCCTCCGAAGATGATTCTTCTGTCGCGGGACTCGAGTAGGGCGAGGACCCTTCTGCAGATGCCGAGGCCACTTTGACTTTCTTGTCCTTCTTATCTTTCCAAGCTTGGATGGCAGCCTCTGTCACATTCTCCGCCGGTTCCTGCACGCCCCGTCAGTCTCCAGTTCTCCCAGTTCGCGAGTTGCACCATGTGCCAGCCAAGTAACAAGGAGAGGAACAACAATACCCAAGTCGGATCCCAGGGTTTGCCCTTGGAGTCGGTGCCGTCCCAGTCTATCAGATACCTAATAACTCCGTTGGCTTCGACTTTCTCGTCAAGGATGTCCCGCACACTATGCCAGCCTCCTTTCAGTTTTGGTTTCTTGGGTTTGGTTGTCTGGGGTGTTTTGCTCTGTTGGCGCTTTCGATCGTTAGGGGTTCGTGAGGTTCGTGGGGTTGCCGGTTTCATTGACGGCAGGCTTCGTCTCGTGGGATACCGATCTGGAGCGGGACAAAATCCATAATTAGTCTTCCCCGAAGAAGAGAATACAAGAGGATGGATTTGGGAATAAATAAGGGTTGTGTTGTTTTTTGTTTAAATTATAAGAAGAATGAATTATAAGAAGTTCTCACCAAGGCGATCACCCATCACCGTTGGGAGGATCCTCTAAAGTTTGGGCGTGGATGTAAAGAAAGAAAAAAAGAGGGAAGAAATAAGAGGAAAAAGGTTGTAGAAGGTTACAAAGTAATTATTCGCAACCAACGAAACGAAATCGAACGGAGCTACCGCGGGCGTACGGGAACGTGTGATTAGCGGCTTGTCCAGCTTGTTCCAGCACCTGAGTGGCAGGGATCTTCAGACCCTGTCCTGCCTAGATGGTCCTGTGGCTTGATAATTAGCGTGGCTGGTTTTCCTGTCTTCAGCACTAATACATACTTTTAACAGGCGATCCAGTAATCGATGCCACGCTACCGAAAGTGGAGAAGGGGGGGAATATACTGACCTGTAAGTGACAGATAGAGAAGGACTTGTCTCAACTCTTAAGTTAGTCGAAATTGCCACTTCGACATAAATGGAGGGAGAAGAAAGAGAGAGAGAGAGAGAGATCGAGTGAGAGTAAAGAAGAGTGAAGAAGATGATGAGGGAAGAAAGAGAGAGCTGATAGTTAAATAAAATGTGGAAGGGAAGGGAAAGGAGGAACCTAGGTAAGGTAAATAGGTAAGAATAAAGTCAAGATGGTATGTACACACTACAATATGTCCAAGGTTTTGTTTTCCGAGTGTTGGCAAGTTTGGTTCACGTAGTGCTCGGCACCTAAAGAAATATGTCTCTGGATCAAAAAGACGTCAGTGTGCATACATACCTAATACCGGGGGGTATTATAGCATTCATGTATAAGTGGGAAAGAATAAGAGGAGGTGGAGCTAGCGAGGGTTTTATACAAATACTCACGCTCTCGATTCCTCTTCGGGTCCAAGTCGAAAACAAAGTGTCGAGCTCGAGTTGAGGGATCTGTTTTCTACCTGACTCGATGTCGTCCTGGGTGAATAGAAAGAAGATGATGAATAGAATGAAAAAGGACAGAGAGACACGTAGAGCTGAGATGTAATGTCTTTGCTTCTCGGAGGTCTTCGGGGCCTTATGCAAAGAACCGGGATACCTAAAAAGCTTGGTACACGTACGCTCTATTGTCCTGCACACTAGTTGTAAGGAGGCAAGCAAGCCAAAAATGGAGCTCGATTGTATGGGCTTTTGTGGGTGTCGGTATAGTCTGTTGTTGAACCACTTGTGGGCGTATAAGTCGTGCAAGTAAGGGAAAGAGAATGATTCTAGGACATTCTACTGTGTTGCAGAAAAATAAAAGCTGTACCTAAGAACACTGGTGGTGTAGGTCAAGTTTTGTAAGGAACAATTTGTTGTCAGCACACGGTATTAGGTAATTGTTTTGACAACACAAGTGAGAAAAAAAAGAATAAACTGTTGAATGATTTGACAACTGACGATGTTTCAAAAACACTCCTCAGGTTTCCCTGGGTGCGACGGTTCCAACCAGGCAACAACAATCGATTTAGTCGACTAACCAAGGGTAACAAGAACCAGCTGAGTCAGTCGACACTTTATAATCTTCTTTGAAAAGGCGGAACTTTTCATCACCACTAGATATTACAGTAAGCACTTTATGTCGAATTTATTATTCTGAACAATGGTGTATTGTGAAGTTGTGTAAAGTTAGATCAGGTTTGAAGACAAGGCAGGGCAGGGCAGCTTAGAAGGTTGGAAAGAGCTTAGACAAAAGAAAGCAACACACATAGACAGGATCATTACAAAAGAAGAATGAAAAACAAAGAATGAAAAAGAAGATGAAAAAAAGATAGCTAAGAACTAATATAAACATCAGGGCTATCTCTGAGGCATTCTTGAATGGCCGAGGTTTGAAGATACAGAAAATGATGTTACCTATATATATCTCCCTACATATACCTCTGGCAAAGCACACATGAAGCATGCACGTGCGCGTACAAATTTATACATTAACATCGGAGTTGTTTCAACAGAAGCCACGATTTGTATTCTGAAGACACATTTGGCAAAATTATTGATAGGATTGGAAGTTTGACAGTCGAGTTGTAAAGTCTGGCGGCATCTCTAAGGTATTATGCTCGTTGTTCACAGGCGTGTGGGGGAACAGTAGATTTAGAATCTTGGACATTGAAATTTAATGGAGTATCCATCTTCTAGTAGCATTTTGGTATGTATTCTACGAGATAAGAGAAGGAGTTGTCTGTCACGATGCGAGCCCTAAACAAGGAAAACATATTTGTTATTGTGTGAAGACTTAAGCTACCTAGGTGAACACCCAAAGCGGCGTGACCTATATACGTACAAACAGTTTCTTTGTTTACTATATAGACTAGGCTCAATCTACCCCATGAAGATAGAATCGGGAAAGTAATTTAGTAGATGAGGAGTTGACGACGATGAAACTTACTCTATATGTCTAAGTAACTGAAAACATAGAGATAAAAGAGCTCATTCTAAGTCTCACAACACTATATATACTAAAATAGAGACAGAAAATCACTTAATATATTTAGCCTAGCTTACAAATAATATATAACGTTGAGTGTTTAAACGGCATTCGTATGTTTGGCGTAACTGGTGTCTTCCCACGGTATCATGAAGGCTATTGCTTCAGGTTGGCGGCGACAAAAGAAAAGGAACGAAGTACGTGAAAACCAGGCAGCTTTATTCCATACTTAGAATACGCTTTACAAACTTATGGAGCACTGGGTAAATAGCTTCCAAGATATGCAGGAATGAATCAAGAGAAATAAAAGAGACGGGGAAATAAACAGTCATACTAGTTATATTATCCGTTCTGTACATTATTCACGATTTACTATACTAATTCCGACCTAAAAAGTACTTTGAGAATAAATAACACAACTTCAAGTTATTTCAAAACAGTTATAAGTCAGACACTGACGTTCAATAATATCAAATACCACAATACGCAATATGTAGGTATCTACCTATATAAGGATAGGCAACTCCCAACCGGCTCAGGAGGGGAGGGGAGATCAACTCGAAAATTCTGAAGAAACAACAAGGACCTCCTTTTCCTTTAAATCTGACGAAAAAAGCACCACCGAGGGTATATATGTATGTATAATCTCACTCCAAACCAACCCCAACCCCAACCCTAACCCAAACCAAGGATGACCTCCCTACTCTAACAAATACCAAACCCTTTTTCTTTAACCTTTCCATTACATTTTACCCCCCCTCATTTGTCTTTCCCTTTTTTCTCCCCTTGCTGTTTTGCGTGGACTCAAGAATTCTAACTTCATTATCCTGTATCATACCCGATCCCATCACGCCACCCACCCACTCATCACACCACTAACCCAACACCCCGAGGCAAGTCCGGCCAGCCGGTCCCCCCTCTCCCGTCCCCCCTTTTAAGCGCTTTACCTCGCGAGCAGCTCTCCTTTCATGACCATGTCCCGGAACTTATCGTCCGGCTCCACGAACCTGTACTCGGGCCCTCGCACGACGCGGTCGACCTCCTCTCGCACGAAGGGGTACACGTCCTTCCACGCATTGCGGCCCATCCAGCAGTCAAGGTGTCCGTAGTCGGGCACGACGCGGCGGCGGTACTGGATGGCGCTATCGCCGTCGCAGGCAGTGCCGTCCGGGTCGGTGGTGCGGGTGCCGAACGCGTCTGTGAGGACCTCGTAGGTGCGCTCGGTGCTCTCGGCGGACAGCACGGCGTTGTCGCGGCCGACGAACAGCAGGAACGGGATGCCGCGGAGGCGGCGGATGTTGTCGCGGGTGTCGAGGCGCTCGAACAGGGGGCCGTTGGACATGACGCCGCCGGTGAACCCCTGCTTCATGAGCAGGTGCAGCAGGGTCATGTTGACGCCGCCGAAGAAGCGGTCGATCTGCCGGTGCGTGGCCTCGTTGAGGTTGCGGTGGTTCCAGCACCGCCCGAACACGAGCGTGCACCGGTGGCAGCTCGCGTTGTTGCAGATCTCCCGGCGCTCGTCCGGCATGAACCGCAGCGCCTCGTTGAGCATCTTCTGCAGCAGGCTGTCGTCCTTGCTCGTGCTGCAGCTGAACCACTGCCCGGCCAGGAACTTGTACAGCCTGTCCGCCGGTATGGGCGAGGCCATGATCTTGATCATGTTCATCGTTTGCCAGATCGGATTCATGAATACTTGACTGCAGGTCACTCCTTTGATCCAGCTACTTGGGATGGTGCCGTCTAGTAGGCCGGTTGAGAATGCCACGCTGCCCATGCAGTGAGCAATGGTGTAAATAGGATCTGGTTGCTGTGACTGAGATGTAGCTCCATTAGCACCGTCTTCTTTCGCCTTTCCGATTTTCTCGTCGTATGTAGGATAGCGGCTACGGATATACTCGAGGCATGCCAGGAGATCCAGGCGAGCATCGAACGTAGTCCACTTGTTTTGGGCAGCCATAAGTGCGCCGATGCGGTGTACTGGGATGAAGACACGGTAACCGGCTCGCTGGAAGTAGTTTACCGCATTGTATTGAATCGTCGGCAGCGCGAATATCTGGTGGTCTACAGATGCACCTGGGATCATGAACAGGTTCTTGAGTTGGACATTGTTGTTGGTGGGCTCCCACATGTGCAGTCTAGTGATAATGCCGTCTCGAGCTTTGATCGAGAATGTTTTATGAGGGGGCGTGTTGTTGATGAAACCGGCATACGTCTGACTAGGATACTGCAGGGGCGTGAGAGGCGACAAGAATAAAGACAGCGACTTTCGTGTAAAAAATGTCATAAATTTAGCAGCGCTCATCACCTTACGGAACATACCACTGCCTGTCGCCGTGAGAGTCATGATTTCGGACACGAAATCCTGCGGTTGAATACTCATAATGCCCTTGGCGACAATTGGCCCCAACAAGCCGTCTTCTTCAGCATTTGGGTCCTTACGAGCCGACTTAGGCAGGTACTCGGTAATGGTGACATAGAGCGTGCTAGTCGACTTCCAGAAACGTATCGGAGACAGGGCAACAGACGAGTCAACTACCTTATAGCCGTGGAAGTGTAGCTTGCGTCCGTTTATGCCGCGCATATCGAAATCATATTCGAGGTTTCGAGTTCCTGGGGCCTTGTGGTCGACTAAGAACAGATTGAAGTTTCCTCGTTGGACCATGAACGGAGATCCCTCGAGCGTTGGGCAGACAAAAGTGCCTGTAAGCATCGCCTTGTGATTAGGATCGTGGATAATCGACCTAGTATTGAACGACTGGACACTGAGAAAGAACCGTGCTGTTTCACACAGAGATTTCGCTGTCCGAGCGGCTAGGTGATAAGTATCCGGGTTGTCTCTCTGGAACCCATCGTCGCGGTGGATATATCCCGACATGACTTCTGTAAAACCAAACCCTGCGTCTTTTGTACGGGCGGCCTCATACATATGGGTTCTAGCCTTACAGATGCGGTCGTTCTCCTCTTGCTCTTCAATAGTCCTTATCCTCGAGGTCTTTGGGTGATCATGAGAGTATTTTGGAGATCCAAAGAGATCTAGAAGTTCGTTTTTTTCAGTCTTAACATAAAATCCCTCACGTTGTGTGTAAAGGTCGAGTGCACGTTCTGCTAGAGCCGTGATAGTCGCAAAGGGATTTGCGCCGAGAGCGGCTGGTATAAGAGCGCCATCTGTGACGATGAGGCCCTTATGTGTTTCGGTCCCAAGACCAGTGAAGACTTCACCGGCATGGTTAGTCACACCCGTTGAACCCGTATCCGCCATGCAGGCGCCACTGATTACCGTTAGCTAAATTCCATACGAAAATCTAGGTTGAAGGCATACCCAATAGGGTGGACTGTAACTTGTTGCTCTCCTAGTAAAGCATAGAAGGGATTCTGGACAAATGTCCCTCCCACAGCATTCGTGGCCTTTTTCAATACGCCGTTGAGATACTTGACGTGATCGCTTCGGCCTACTCCGATGAATTCGAGCACTGGCTTGTCATCTTTGAGAGTCAAATATGCTTGGTTGCCTTCGAGGTGTCAGCTTTCAAAATGTAGCTACAACGGTATATGTGACTTACTGTCATGAGACATAATCAAATATACTTGAGTCTTCTCGATAGCACCCTTTCGAAAGTAAGGTCCTAGGAAGAGGCTCCCAGCACGGGCAAGATTTGCTTTGACCTTGTCTACCAGAGACTCGTCTTTCGGCTCAACACTACCGGGCAAGAACTCAAGCAAAGCCTGCATGAAGGGGGCTAATGCGCTGGGAATGGTGCCTTCCTCAATGACATAGCCATCTAGGGGATTCTCATGGCCTTTTCTGTTGTCGATGATACCAGTGATACATGGACCAACTGGACGATAAGGGGAGGGGAATGTTTTCCCCATGCTATTGACCTCTTCATCTGTATTGTAACTAAGGACCATTAGCAGGCATCTTTACGGTTAGAAAAACAAACCTACCCAAAAGCAAGTATGTCGCCGTTACCACTCATATTCTGGCCGACCTTGGGGCTCATTTTCAGACCCATTTCTCTGCTTCTCAGAAGGATCTCTGTGGTACCGATTGAGCCAGCACCAAGGAACACGGCTTTCCTTGCATGTACCCATAGGAGATCCCCATGAAGGTTGGCCTTAAAGTGGCCACGGTTCCGTCCGTGCCAGGCAAAGTAGATAATGTATCCGTCTCTGCCCGGAGCTTCTGTGATGTAACGCACTTCTGCTTCACAGAACATTTCGGCACCCCAATTCCAAGCATCAGCTAGATACGTCACAAGCGTGGTGGTCTTGGAACCATCATTCAACCCAGTGCAATCTTGACCAGTAGATGCAGAGGCCGACATTTCGACACCGCAGCTATTTGGTCCATTGCGGAAGCGAGTAGTCTGCCTCACACGTCTAAAGTTTTGGGACATGTTTAGGTATTCTGCTTGTTTCTTCAGTAGTTCGAGCTTTGGTAATTTCGGCCAGTCCTCTGGGTACTCCTCGGGTTCTAGGACTTCAGCGGCTTTCTTGTAGTCTAAATAGATTACACTGTCAGTCTCGAATTTGGCATATATTCATTTTCAGACATGATTGTATAAAGTCAGGAGGTAGCTGAGCAAGCTGTATCACTCACATGGTTTCAGGCATTCTGGGTTGTTGCGAATCTCGTGAGGCCATTGCTCCTGGCTCAGTGAGGCTTCATCTGCTTCTAAAAAGACATTCGCGTTCATCAAACTAGTCCCGCCCAGTCCTATTGAAGGAAGCAAAGTTAGTTTTCTTTCACAAACATCTAAAGGTCCTCTTACGGAGGACTTACCATTGCATACTACAGCATTCTGGCCATTACCGAAGATCAAGTGATACATGCCGGTAGGGTCTCCACCACGAACCAACTTCCTGGGGGCCCAGCTTGGTGCAAACTCGCCAGAGTAATGAAGCTGGTCGAATGCATCCTTAGTATCGTCCGGGTACTGTCCGGGCCAGCGTTCCTTGCCCCGCTCGAGAAGACAGACAGATTTGCCGGCCCGTGCCATTCGTGATGCGGCGACACCACCTCCGTAACCAGAGCCAATAACGACACAGTCATAAGCCTGCCGCATTAGTTCTAGCGGTTTGGATATCCGTGGAAAGGTGGCATTCTTAGGGTCATCGGCCCACGACCGTATCCGCGCATAGGTTCGTGATCGAGGACCACTCGGCTCATTATCGTGAATTCCTAGTCCGTGGATACTGTGGGATCCTTCGCCAAGGTCTGGACTCGAATGGTCACCGTTTGTAAAGCCATTCGGTACCTGACCGGGACTTCGGTCGAAAGAATCGATGGATTCACCAGAGCAGCTCCCGCTTGCGACACGGTTATGTCCGTTAACCTGCCCTGGAGAGCTGCCATTGACCCTCTTAAGACCTCCAGTTCCATTGACGGTGGGAACATCTATAGAGGTAGTGTGAACCGCTTCGGAGGGGTTCTCCATAACTGGACTGTCTGCTGATAGCATAACCGCGGCGCGGAGAATTATTCGAAAGGGAGTGTCCCCAGTCGGCCTTGGTATGGGCCACGATACAGAATCGGTTCCAGTCTACCGGGATGCGGTGGTAATAGCAAATAATAGCAGTAACAAGAATTGGTAAGAAGAAAGTGATATTAGTCTAAGAAGACTAGAGTGAAGAAGGGTAGGTAAGAGCTTAGGTTAGAAAAAGGGTAAGATTAATATTTAGATATAAGTAATTGTGTATAGACAGGAAGAAGGATTGATAGTGGATTCTAAGAAGGCGGAGGGTCACCTCATTGCGCCTCTATAGGAGTGACTGGCTTCATATATCTATTTGTTGATACTGGTGGTTTGAAAGATAGACAGTCTAGTCTAGCTATATTATTAAAGACCCAGTAGTTCTGTGCGTAACAAATGAGGACAATGGGGTGGGATAATGAAAGGGACGACGAATCAAAGATAGAGCTCATGCTTTGCAGTAACCTAACCCGGCAGTAAGTGATAATAATACCACTAGGTATTCCCGTCCTGTAGGCCTACTTACATACATACATACACCACATGCTTAACCTATGCTTAAGCTAGTAGTCTTGTCTTGCATGGGGGCATTGCTGAGGCTAGGCTTAGATTGCATGTAATGATTGACATGATATTTCGGCTCCTCTTGAAGTTGTCACATACATGAATACCTACATGCATACATACATACGTGCATACATACATACGTAGGTTCGCACGAGACCCTCCGCCTCCGTATGTGACTCGACTGGATCGGTATGTACATACATACCGACATGCCTACATACCGACATAACTCGCAAGAGAGCAAATCGGTCGGATAGCTGAGCGCTGGGCTGAGTTGGTAGACGGAAGAAGCTAACCGGAAATGTCTCGTGGGCCGGACTGAGCGAGTCGTCTTCTCTCATTGGGGGCTACGCGCTCGCGCAGGGATGCCGGTCAATAGTGTTTACCCTTCAGCGGGGCAGGCTGATGTGTGAATATGTAGGTGTAGGTAGGTTAGTGTATTACACTACCTAGGTTAGAACAATACGACCCATGTTTCTATTCTTACTGTCTGACCATCGATCGATTGCGGGACGTGATTTGAGAAGGAATATTGGCCCGGAAGCTCTGGAGGCAAGGTAAACGAAGGAATTGGGGTTGGAGTCGTCATGATAGTGGATGCACAAAAGATAACCTAACATTAATAATTTACAGCACGAAGGGTTGAAGGGGGGGTGGAAGGGGAGTGGAAGGGGAGAACTTGGACCCAAGATCAATGAACTTCCCGGCCTCAGCCGTTCAATTTGGTCCATGCTTTAGTGTAAGTCGAGGGAACTAAATCCGTAGTGTAAAACTACATACCTGACATATCTACACACTATGTATACTTACACATACCCGTTAGGAGTGGGTCAGACCTTATAGGATCTACACGACTTAACACTACTTATATAGTTAGGGCTGGAACATGTGAGTGTAAATACGAAGTATCCGGGGTAGTAAGATTGGTAACGAAAGGACTTGTTCGATACAAAATTACACTGATATCTCTATGTAGTGAGAATGTAGAACCCATGATGATAATGACACGACTATGTGTACCGATGTACACGTTATACAATTTTCCCTATAGAAAGGGACCAAAAAGGGAACCGATTCTATGTGTCTCTGCAGATTTTCTGCAACTCCAGACTGACATAGACAATAGGATATGTCAAGTCGACCAGGCTATGGTATGTCTGTGTAATTGATTGGTACACTAATGTAAACGGAAACGGAACACGCGAAGTCTGTAATGCATCAATTGTACCGATATGGTAATAGTTTTCGGTACCAAAATAAGTGAACGGGAAACATAAGCAGCAGAATCATCGAGTTAGTATCATTCAATTGATGTTATCATTACCATTATTATGCAGCAAGTAAGCAAGGGGTCTTCTGTGGCTTGTTGCCTTTCTGCCAATCTCAATAAAGAAGTGGATAGGGGGGCATTTTATTGAAGCATTACTCCTGATTGGCCAATGAACGAATTGGAGAAGTTGATAGGCCTTAACTTAATGATGGACCTCCTTGTCTTTCCAAGAGCGCCTCACTTTTGAAGACTCGGATATGTATTTCAATATCGTAAACATTCTTTCTTACTATGGGGTCCAAGTTTCTGCCTTGACATCTGACTCAACTGGGTTATTTAACTAGGCATGTTATAGTCAAGTTGTTAACCAACATGGAGGTATTCTGGGCAAGGTTATGTAAACAGACACACCATCTCACCTTGACTTATACTATGACTTGAGAAGGTTTCTATGCCATGTAACTAAAGAACGTGTTGCTGAATGTGGTTCCCCAAAAAAATAATTATAAAGATGACAGTCCCATCCTAGTTCCCTAACTGGGTTCAGAAACTAAAGGCTATTTCCCTTTTTAGAGACTCGGCTCTCTAGTAGTGGTGCTTACTAGTAACCCAAGAGGGTCGCAGTCCAGGTTTTTAGTCAGGGACTTCTCCAGAACTCCGGTGCAGCGGGTAGGTAAGGCTGAGACAGGAAGAAGTACCACATCCTAATCTATCATATACACCCCATCCGATACATGTGGTACGCCGGGGTCGTGTCCATGTTGAAATGACTTCAGACCCAACATTGAACCCAACTAACCTAGTCAACTTACAAATATAAACACCTGTTAGTTCGA
This sequence comes from Camillea tinctor, assembly GCA_022578605.1. Classification (NCBI taxonomy): domain Eukaryota; kingdom Fungi; phylum Ascomycota; class Sordariomycetes; order Xylariales; family Graphostromataceae; genus Camillea; species Camillea tinctor. The sequence continues at coordinate 70,489 of MU394120.1, forward strand.
AGGGATCAAGCCACCCTTCAAAAAGCCTTGCCGGTAAGAACCTTGAAACGTGAGTCTAGACCTGCCCGAGTGCCAAGGCATGTATGTACAGTACACTAAACTAGGCATCCCTCATCCGCAGGCAAGGGTGGCTTATACTAGAGAAGGCCCATTCAGAGGGGTGAAGCTGAAAAAAAAAAGGAAGCGGCTGAAGAACTAGTGGTGCCATTCACGACCCAATTAGTAACCGTCAACCCCCTCTCCCTCTCCCTCATGTCCTAGAGCTCAGGGTTAACCCTCGCTGAAAATCAGCGATGGCATCTTGATTGGGTCGTGCCCCTAGAGCCCCCGGACGCGATCAATTTATTCCCCAAGGACTCGGGACGGACTACGACGGAGTATTAGACGAACTACTGGAGCTGCAAACCAGGGGTTACGTATCTTTCCAATCAATCATGTGTAATGTGCTCCTCAATGATTTATCACCTTAGTCCGACTATAGATATAGAGATATTACAGCCTAGGTTAGATATTTTATATTAACCTACACTAAAGAAAGCCCCGGAGGTATTTTTGAACAAATGGTTAAGACCAAAAACTTATGCGACACTATGTAACCATTGCTACATTATTCATAACTACACAATCTATAAGCGTTACCGAAAATGATCTAGACGATCCTAGAAGAGGTTGCGAGTGTGACCCTACTTACGATATCGTCCCTCATAGGTTAAGTAACACTGCTTCTCACGCACATGCGGTTAGCACCAAGCCTTCAGCCCCATACCAGGCATACGCTATGTCACCCAAGTCGTCTGTTTACAGCGTCATCTTCCTACTAGTGAGGTACGGTTTGGGGGAAAAGAGACCGAGAAAAAAGAAAAGAAAAAGAGGGGAGTCCGATAGTCAATTCTATATATTGAATTGTCGCAGTGTGACGTACATCATAGATCCTACATTAGCTGCATGTCGTCCCCAGATGGCAGTCCGGCTATCTACCGTGTGCCATGCAGCCTCATGATTTGATAGGAGTCCGAATAGCCAGAACATAGTCGAAGACGATCGGCGGTGTTCTTCGCACGAGTAGTCGATATAATGACGAACGCGGCAATCGCTTCTGTGCCGCAACATAACCAGTCAAAGCAAAGCCTGTCACCCACTCAGAGCCACTACTACATGATGTTAGTAGAGGTCAGATCAGATCAGACTAAATCAGACTAAACAGGTGGGACGATCGGCGGAGAGAAAAAATAATAGCGTAAGCCTATATCGCGGGAAATACTGGGATCAGAATACCTACAGAATGCTTGGGGTCGGATATCACATGGAAATCTTGGGCTAGTACTCCCTCTAGAGTGCCGTTCTACCCAGATACGATAACCATCTGGCCATATGGGAATTGTAATGCTTCTCCAACTGACTTGCTAACCCAATGATCGGCCTTAGATCGCCTGTATGCTGAGTACTGTACCAGTGAGCGTTCGCATTGCCCACCGCTGTCTCGCCGGTGGCTTGCATCAGAGCCCAAAAATAAGTCTAGTGCTTAGACCAAAGACTTCAGTGGGCGAGGAGGCAGAAACTCCCGGCTTAGGCAACTAGTCTCAGGCCTGACAGTCAGAAAGAAGCCACCCGAGGAGTAACCTCAGGCCAAGGAAACGATGGGTTATAGTGAGTCTTCCTAAGGCAGTCCGAATTCTCAAGCCACCACAACCGGTCTTAAGTCTCACCAGAGTTCTTCTCTCTCCGATCGCCTAGGGGCCGATCATCCCCTGGGCCAAGGTTAATGATCGACTGAGGTTGTTCTGGGGAATGCTAGCAAGGGTTCCGGGCTTTGCTGAAGACCTCATACGCGACCTCACTCGCTTACCGAGCTCTCTGACTGATACCGAGCCACTTAAGCGTTTAAACAACCAACAAGAGGGCACCGACTTGGTGACCATTCCTTGTGGCTTTGACCTACGCAAAAATATGCGGCCCGTTCGAAAGAAGCAGGCTGCCTGTCTGCCTGCCATACGACTGGAATCCCGGGACGGACGCTAACGTGATCAGACCAAACAGCTTTAGCCTATGTATATGCTGTACACCGAAAACTACCACTAACACTCTGTCAACTCGGCGCAGAAGCCAGTAGTAAATCGCCGCCCTCTCGACCGCTCTTCCAAGCCTCTCGGCTCGGACTAGGCGAAAATTGAGTATTAATCGCAACGGTGACAGCGAAGCCAATAGTAAAAGTTATCCTACTAACTACTGGTACATATACGAAGTGGTAGTAGTGGTAACGCATGCGTGGAGAAGGGGATAGGGATAGGGATAGGGAATGCGGAGGGAGGGACGGAGGGTGCGGAGGTGGTCGAAGAGTGAAACCCTCCGACCTCACACACATCGAAGGGGATCTCACGAATCGAATCGGGGAACATGGGGAAGGGAAAGACAACAAAGTGCCTGCCGATTCATGAATGGTTTGATCGCAAGGGGGACAACAGTAGAATATTGTAGCACTACACCTGATGCCCCTACCCGCAAGCCGCGTGGCATGTGTTGGATACGAGAAACAGATGTGTGATGTGTGTGCAGAGAGGGATCCCGTTTGGTCGAATAAGTTTATCTCTCTTCCTACCTACATCCTCAACATCGTCACATCGTGATCAAATAAATCACCTATTTTACCGTTGGCCTCTCGGACCTATCATTGAACATGATGGATGATTATTCACCTCAATGGTCAAAAACGACACCTCGTTTAGTTTCAGAGAATATGAAAAGATAAATCAATAAGTCCTATATTCCTACATACACCTTGTCCCTTCCCCCCCCCCCTTAACGTAGTAGTATAATCTAGCCACCGCCCCTTTAACCACCATCCCCCCTGTTGCGTTCTTTTTGGAGGGAGGGTTCGTTCCATATGACGACGCGAGAGGGAAATAACAAAAGGGGAAAGAAAAAGAAAAAATAACATACATGCAGTTCGTAACGCAATCCGTTTCCTTGCCCTGGTAGTAGTAGTCCTACAACAACAACAACAACAACAACAACAACAACAACAACAACAACAACAACAACAACAACAACAACAACAACAACTAGACTCGCCCGTCTGTCGTAGGAGGGAGATCGCACCTCCTCCCTTCCTCTCCAGGTTCTGACGATCGATCCTAGTGGTTAGGAAGCCTTTGTATCCTCCGTCTGTGCCGCATCCTACCGAACCATATCCCTATCTTATGACACGCCACCAACACCGACATCAACACCACCATCACCATCACCAACTAACCCCCCTTTTTTTAGTCCTTTACGCCTGCTTCCACCAATCGCCCTGGTCCTGCATCGCCCTAACGACCTTAACGAAACCCGCAATATTGCTGCCGGCGACCAAACTCGGCAGCTCGCCGTTCTGCGACGGCACATACTCGTGGGCAGTCGCGAGCGCGTCATCGAACGCCTGCTTCATGATGCCCTGGAGGCGCCCATCGACCTCCTCGCGCGACCACGTGATGCGCTGGCTATTCTGCGCCATCTCGAGCCCGGACACCGCGACGCCGCCGCAGTTGGACGCCTTGCCGGGCGCGTACCAGACCTGGGCCGCAGGGTTGTGCTTGAGGCGCTCGGCCTCGAAGACATCGATGGCGTCCTGGGTGCAGCCCATATTGGAGCCCTCGGCGACGAAGAGCGCGCCGAGGCCCGCGGCGTTCGCGACCAGGGCGCGGGCCTCGTCGCCGCTGACCTCGTTCTGGGTGGCGCTGGGGAGGGCGATGTCGACGGCGCCGACGTGGACCCAGGGGCGGGCGCCGTCGATGTAGCGGAAGCCCTTCGCGCCGGTGGCCGCGACGAACTCGGTGAGCGGCTTGCGCGCGAGCTTGATGTCCGCGATGGCGGTGATCTGGTCGGGCGTGAAGGAGACGCCGGCGCCCTCGGCGATGAGGCACCCCTTCGAGTCGGAGAGCGAGACCACGGTCGCGCCCAGCTCGATGCACTTCAGCGCGGCGTACTGCGCGACGTTGCCTGAGCCCGAGATGGCCACGCGCTTGCCGGCGAGGCTGCCCTTGCCTGCGTACTTGATCATGTGCTCGACGTAGTAGACGAGTCCGTAGCCGGTGGCCTCTGTTTCCCACAATTAGCAATCTGCTTCTGCTCGCTTGATCCTAGGCATTGCACCCCCGAACCATATTTCCTCCTCCCCCTCCCAAGAAGCGTGAAGGAAGGAAATAGGTAAGAAGAGGAGAAAAAAAGGAGAGAGAAGACTTACCCGGTCGGATCAAGCTGCCACCCCAGTCCATACCCTTACCGGTCAGGACGCCCTCCCACTTGTTGCGCTCCTTACGGTAGGTGCCGAACATGAAGCCGACCTCGCGTCCGCCGACGCCGATATCACCTGCCGGGACGTCGGTCTCGGCGCCGATATGCTGGCATAGCCGGCGCATGAAGGCATCGCAGAACCGGCGGATCTCGTTCTCACTCTTGCCCTTGGGGTCGAAGTCGGCACCGCCCTTGCCGCCGCCCATATTCACTGCGTAAGAAATAGGTTAATTAGTATCGGTCCTTTTTCTTTTATATCTTTCGGTCCCTTTCCCCCCTCATCTGTCGTACTACCTCTCTCCTCTTCTCCCCCCCTCCTCGTCTCCAACCCTCTTCTCTCCTTACAATCATCCCCACCTTCGACAGCCTTCTCCCAAAACCGAGAGACGGGTCACCAAAAAAAAAACCCTTAAAAAAAAAAACTTACATCCAGTGAGCGCATTCTTGAAGATCTGCTCAAAGCCGAGGAACTTGAGGATGGATAGGTTGACAGTGGGGTGGAAGCGCAGGCCGCCCTTGTAGGGGCCCAGGGCCGAGTTGAACTGGACGCGGTAGCCGCGGTTGACCTGCAGCTTGCCGGCGTCGTCCTCCCACACGACGCGGAACTGGATCACGCGCTCGGGGATCGACACCACCTCCAGCGCCGTCCGGTACTCGGGGTACTTCTCGAACAGCGTGCTGTTCTCGAGGGTGCTCACGAGCTCTGTCGTTCACGCACATAATGTTAGCCAGCTGACTTTTTTTTTTGTTTTTATGTTGTGCAATGCGCAACGAGGGGAGGCAAGGGTTTTTTTTTTCTTTCTTCATGTTGGTTGGGTAGCGGATTGGGTGAATCACCAATGGAGTGGAAGGAAAAGGGGAGTAAGTGTGGGTGCTGTAGAATCTCGTCCCCCTCTCCCCTTTCTCTCGTCCGCAGGCGGATATGAGACAGGAGCGTAGGGGAAGGACAAGTAAGTAGGTAGACAGGCGGGTAGGGTTTAAGGCTAAGACGGCATCTTTTTTTATGTCTCAATTCCCATGTAATGTAATGTAGTGTAATGTGATTGTGAAATGAAGCCAAGACGGAGGATCAGGAATGGGTTACCTTTGTAGGCCTGCTCGAACTCAGGCTCGGCTGGTAGGTGGGACATCTTGGCGATAGGGGGAGAAGAGGAAAGACTCTTGTCAGAAGAAAATTTGCCAATTGACTCTGGATGAGTAGTCTGGGTAGAAAACAAGCGAGAAAATAGTGAAGAAGCCGTTTTGCGTTTTTTCCTTATATCAGACATAAACTATTGAGGTTGTCTGGCTCGTTCGTGAGTTGTCGATTCTATAACGATGGATCGACACTAGATGTTGAATGGTAGTAACCACTTGTTGAAAATGAGAAGAGCAACGAAGCAAGCAACAATGTTTGTCTCTTCTTTATATAGAAGAAAAATATTTAATATTTCTTCCGAGTCTCGAGACTAGGTAAAGAAGAGAGGCAATTTTCTAACTTTATTGTGGTTATGGTTTTCTTTTTTTCCCCTCTCTTATATAGACACAAACTTTTTCTCCCTTTTTTTTTCTCTAAAAGGGAGAGGCAAACACGAGGTATTATATAGACATTGTCACACAAAGGAAAAAGAGAAAAAAAGAGAAAAAATTTATATATGGTTAATAGACTAATTTGCCAAACACCCGTCTTCGGTGGCGGTTTGCACTCCTATCCTATTGTTCATCGCGTACATAATGCTGTCGAGTAATTTCAAACAGCAAACGTGCCGTAACCGGTAGCACCCGATGTAAAGAGTAGTGAATTGTTCAGCCCACCCCCGGGAACACCCACATTTTACCTCCTGGTAAGACCGGTTTCCGTCAAGGTGTAGCAAGCTATGTTGTACTAGGGAGGTAAGTAGGTAGCCATGGAGGTAGGTAAGTGCGTAGGTTAGGTGTGGATGAAAAAGGACTGAGAGTAAAATGTAAGGCCGTGTTAGTCCAAGTAGATAGGTTAGATCGTTTAGATCGTCTCGGTGTGGGGGGCCTTTTTTTTTTTTTTTTTTTTTGCCATTGTCTCGATATCATCTCATGCACACATAAGCTCTGGGTTGCGGTACATAGAGCTAACCTAGGGGCCTCTCTTGTCTTCCACCTAGTTGCATGCCTTGTTTTCCTATAAAATTTCAGACTTTTCGCCTACTAGTTGGACTTGGGCTTCGTAGCTTATTTATATTTATTTTCGTTTACCTAACTACTTCCTCTATGGCCTGTGCTAAACGCGTCTTGACTTAAGAATTTGGTAATTATGTGAAAACTTCGAGCTCGACGCGCTCTCCGTGATGGTACACCGTGATGCTAAACCCCACGCCCCGAGGTGAAGTTGCGTAAGAAAAAAAAAAAGCGGCATTTTTTATCCCTCAAGCAAACGGGATCTTCACCTTAGGCGAGGCTGGGGTTCACATGATGCTCTAGGTAAGGTAGCAGTTCGACTGCCTTGCAAATTTTCTGGCGTTCCGAGAGCGCACTCGGCGATCCAGGTCCAGGGGGGAAACACATACATAGCATATGCTATAGGCATACATACACTTACACTTACACGCATACTACATACACACATGTGTTGTTGTATACGCATTGGCACATGGCCAATATGACCGAGAGACTGACAGACTCGACTGCGAGGCAATTATTTCCACCGAGCCGAGCGGTTACGGAGCTGCTAGGTTGTAGTCAAGCTATGATAGAAAACGACTCAAGAGGTAGTTTCTCGTCCTGTATTCTCTATACCGCTAAGTCCTAGCTGGGAATCCCGTGTGGGCGTTGTATGCGTGCGTCCATATGCGGGGGTTTCTGCTTGAAGAGCAGATCCGAAGATCTTGAAAAGGGCCTTACGCCCTCCCACCCTTGTAGCGTAGCGTGGGAAACAGGCCCCAAAAAGCTTTTTAGAAAGCTTTTACCATCTGGCATTAGCACCTCCGACCCAAGCTGATTCTTATCAGACATTGCTGATTCGTCGGCGCGTGTTTGTGAAGACGTCAAGTTTTCACGTCATGTCTTAGCACCCTGGGCGGGAGCTGACAGGGTTGTCGTCCTCCGGGCCTGGGCATGCAGGGAATCGACCAGAGCATAGAGGCTTATTGACGAGACGGATAACGAAGTCGGAGTTCACCGTACGCATGGCACATAGCCTGAAATGGAACTGGACCCTGCCAAGCTCTCCCCCCTACGCATCTACTATACGTAGGTATGCATACTAGGTACATACTACGTCGTATGTCGCATGTTGTATGTATAACGCGCCTACATCTGCAGCTATCATGAACCCAGGTTCCTGGCGCTGGTACTGGCTCTGGTGGTGGTGGGTTCTTCTTCACGGGTGAAAATATCCCTCGCAACCCATCGATGCCAATGCCGGTAACGGTGTATAGAATCGACAAACTAGACAAAATTTGAAATATTTCTCTTTCTGAGTTTCTAATCGCCTCCAGTGGGCATTCCGCTACCGGAATTATCTCGAGCTAGAGGCGTGGTAACGTTTTAGTGTAGAGCAAGTCGACTTTGGTCCGATTATCGCAGCATACCACGTCGATCACATCGATCACCTCGATTGATTCTTTCTTCAAGTTCAACTGGTGTGCATTTACGTCGACGAGCGCGTTTTCTACCTTTAATGGCTCGTGATGATATTAGTCCCTAACAGATATTTCCCAATCCGGACCCGAAACGCCATTTGCCAGCCTTCATGCAACCTCCCATCATAAAACCCAACTTTGAGCAGCAATTACACACATCCATGATTCATTACCATATAGCCGACTGGTCCACATCGAACCTCCCCAGCTCTTTACTCGCGTCCTCGACATCCTTCTTGGCCTTCATACGCATGTAAAAGATGGGACAGTCCTTGCTACTGCAAATGACTTCGCAGTGCATACTGCCCTGACACCGTTGACATTGTGTCCAGAGACGTCCAAACCGAACTTCGAGATCTGATACCTTGTCTAATGTCTTCGTGTAGAGCTCACCCACACGAGGTGCGCAGTTCGAGCACACGGCCCCGCCGCTCTCTTCCTTGCCCACCAGCGGCTTCTTGCAGCCCATACATGTCATTGTCTTCTTGGCGAACTTCATTAAACCACCCACCGTAGGCGCAGCAACCGAGATGGCACGCGTGTGTGCTCCAGTGAGCAGCGACTTGGCCTTGGTTTCTCCGAATATTGTATCGAAAATACGTCCTAGGGGCTTGGCTAGCTGGTTGTCCAAGTAATATTTGGTGTCAATCGGTACGTTGTTTTCCAGGACGAAGATGGGATCTTCCGAACGCTCGAAGTTTTTGGATCCGCTTGCACCCTTGACCATGACATAGGCCACTCGATCACCTAGACCAGGTGCCGAACCTGCGTCACGCTTCTTCATGCGGTTGGCAAGTTCCACGTGGGCTTGCTTAGCTGTGTAGCTTTCCTGCGTCAGGGCCTTTGTGATGACTAGCTTGGACATGTCGATCTTGTTTTGTAGAAGATCCGAGATGACATCTTTGACATATCTGCGGCTATGATTAGTACGTGAAGCGATCCGATTAGGGGCGGAGCATGATAACTTACTCTTGCGCACCTGAAACGTTCCGATCAATTAGGACCATTCTGAGCACTTTCTCGACAACAATCTGCACAAGTTGGCAGTTGTCTCTTCGCACCGTCTCGATACCCTTGGTATCCATCTTATCCCACTTGTCTGTCCTTGTATAGTAAAGCCCGGCATATCGCTTCTTGTTGATGAGAAGATATGGGAAGTATACCTTCTCGAATTCCAACTTGATCGGCTTCGTGAATTTGGATGATACGTAATTGGCCGCCTCTTCTCCGAGCTTCATTGCTTCGGCAAGATCAGCGGTTCCGAATTTCACCATGACGGAATCAGTATCACCATAGACGACCTGGGCATCATGGGAATAGCCATTGGCTATTGTGTAGTGGCTCTCCACCTCGTGCTTCGTTTTCTCGATCATCTGACGACCATAACTTGTTGTGCTACTGGCAATCTCAAGACATGGCAGTTTGCCGGTAGTTGCACCCGTGAGACCGTACACACTGTTGGCGCTGACCTTCAACGCAAGCTGCCGACCGTTCAAGACAGCCTTCTTGAACGGGTCTGTCTCGTTGGCTAGTTCTCGCTTGGCTTGCTTTCTCGCAGTAAGCAATTCTTCCAGAATCTGCGCAAGAAGACCTTTTCGTTGTTTCACAGTGACGAACATATCACCATTAGGTGTGACAATATAATCTTCATCCTTCTTGAGATTGAACTTCTCGGCAGTTTTCTTGTTGATGAGGGTTGTGTAGCAGAGGTTGTGGGCTTGGATAATACTGGGATATAGAGAAGCAAAATCAAGCGTCGCAATGGGTACCTCGTAGAAACCACGTGTGGGTTCAATGACGGTAGCTCCCGTGTATTGGTCGTCTGAGCCGGCGGACTTCATATTCGGGATGACAAGCTTTTGTTCCAAAGCCTTTCGGAATAGTTGGCTCATGAACTTGACCTGTTGTCCTCGCGTGAGCAGGAAATTGAATGGAACACCCGTGACTCTCGCCATTTCCGTGTAATTTTCCAGGCATGAGAGCTTGTCCATCAGTCTTTGAGGCAAATAGGCATCTTTCAAGCAGTACACTGCCAATCGTCGTCTCGATTCTGGCGTACCATTGAACAGTTCGGTAATCATTGTATGATGAACATCTTCCTTCTGCTCTCCCAGGAAGTGGGAAGAGACCGAGTTTAGGGTATAACTTCTGAGGTGATGGTCACGCTGGATGAGTTGTAAGAGATCCAATTGCAACCGCCCGTTAGTGTTCGTAGCTTGCGAGTCACGGTTACCCATCTGCTTGCTGGAGAAGGTGGTCTTTTCCGACTCTGAAGGCACACCTGGTAGTCGGGTCCAGTACTCGAACCCGTCGACTTTGAGATGGCTTGCGCGCTTGAGAAGGTAAGGAAAATCAAAGTTGGAAATGTTGTAACCAGTGATTAGATCGGGGTCGACTTTATCGAGGAATTCTTTCCAACCCATTAGCATCTTATCCTCCCTGTCGTAGGTCTTGACCTCTGTCGCCACAATAGGACTGGTCTCATCGAGACAGAATACGTTGCGAATAAAGGGCTTGCCCTCTCCGTATCGAGTCACGATGTTGGCAATCTGGATTACTGGATCTTGGTTTGGTTCTGGGAAAATGCCCTTCCGCCCGGCGCACTCAATATCGAACGAGAGGATTCGCAAGGGAGCCATCTTGGACCATTCGCCCTTTGGCTCGTGGGAGATGAGATCTTGATAGTTAACCTCGGCCTCGATCTGACAGCTTGACTGTCGTTCGTTTTCGGCGATCAGTTGGTACTTTTGAGCAGGCGCTTCTACCCAGGACATGCCCGGGATCTTGCAGTCAACCATGAACCGCAGGACATATTGTAGATTGTCAAAGGTCATGATACCACCGTCGGCCACTCCTTTCCACAATCCTTTCCAATTGATCTTGCGCTCCTCGAACAGCGATCGTGTTCTCGCGAACAACTTGTGGTCCGTGAGGCTAATCTTGATGTATGGGCTCTGCGTGTTTCCTTGGAAGCCAAAGATGTTTTCCCTTAGCTCAATCTTACAAGAGTGAACAGCATTCATAGGAAGCTGCAGGTTGATGAAGGTCTTGAAGTGCTCGCAGTCATCGGGCGTGAAGGAAACCGGGGCAGCGATGTAAAAGTAGTGCTTGAAATCGGTGACGTGAAGCATGACAGAGTGACCATTTTCCGTGACTCCGAAGAGCTTGACAGTAGCTTTCCCACCATGGAGTGTCCCCTCCTCAGCTTCTATCTGTTGGAATATGAGGCTATCTCGCTGTGGGTCGAAATCGACGACGGGCGGACGTTCCCAGTTCTGGTCTTTCTCTGAATTGGTCTTTTTCAGGTCTGATATGTCTTGGCTCAGCTTCTCGAGGTCGGTCTCGAAGGTGCTCTTGGTTTGGCTTGCACCAAGTTTGTTATTCGGACCCCTTTGTGAGCTGTTGAGTCGCGATGCTGGCGAGGATGTCAGGGGTTCTACTCGGCGTCTCTTGATGGCAGAGGGAGTGGAGGGGGCATTGCGACGGCTGGATGCGTCGGCCAAGACGCGCTTCTGGGGAAGGGCTGAAGCATCCATGGCTGTGTGCGGTTGGTAGGGAAAATACAAAGAACTGCTCAGCGCATTGGATCAAGTGGCAGTGTAAGAAGGAGTTGTGGATGTGGATGTTGATGTTGATGTTGATGAATGACAAGTCCCAGCCAAAAGCATTCAAGGTGGGTAAAAGAAAGATAAAGTGGGTTTGAAAGACTCGCGTCGCGCTCAAAACCGCCGGGGTTCACGCTCTTCTATAGTGGGGCCCATCAATTAACCTACTTACCTAGTGTCCACTGTTTCGCTTTAATAAAAGTCGCGTCAAAACGTCACTTTGATGTAGGTTTCGTACTTAACCCATATAAATCTTATACGCGTGCAGTTAAATTACCCCGTATATCGCATACCTAGGTACCTAATGCATGCCACATCGTAGTGTACAAATCAAAGGCAGCCAAAACAAAAACAACCTTTTTAGAGGTCTATCAAATGATCGATAATTAGGTGCTTTCCTAGCTACCTTAGAAAAAACCTGTATGACATGCAGATATCCTTTATCCATGTCTATAATAATGAAGTAATGGTACATCTGTTTCTGTTCAAATGACATCACTAGGAATTGGTCGCTTGATCTACAATTCACGTCCACTGGCTTTCTCAACACCTTCCTGCTCAGTCGTCTCTTCCACTACCTTCCCGCTGGGAGTCCAATTGAGAGCCTTCAGTCTCTCGGAGAGGATAGGGTGGGAGAAGTGGTAGCTGGCATACATCCAGTCCGCATCCATGGTGCTAAGATTCTGGATTTGAAGCTTGATGAGAGAAGAGGCTAGCTCGGCTTTGTAGCCTAGGTTAAGGGCGAATTCATCCGCTTGGAACTCAAAGCGCCGGCTAATTATGTTCATCATCAGCTTGATAATGGTATCCATAGGTGCCAGTGCATCCGAGAAGAGGATGAACCCAATAATAATGGGGTGTTCCTTGATGAAACCAAAGTCGGTATACAGCGATGCATTATTGACGAACACGGAGAATAAAGTAAAGATATAGAAAACGTGAACCTAATGATAACTGTCAGCCCTGGTATTCTACCTAGCAGTTGGACCCGGGCTCGAGACGAGGCTAAGCTTACCTGAGAGATGCCGAAAAGCCGGGTAGTGTGGCCTAAGCTCCAGTGTCCGAGTTCATGCGCCAGAACAGCCACCACTTCCTCTTCGCTGCTCTTTTCAATTAGAGTATCGTAGATGACGATGTGTTTCTTCCACGGAAGCCCAAAGAAGTACGCATTGCTGTGTGCGCTACGCTTGCTACCATCAATGACGAAGAGTTCATGGAGGGGGAAGTTCAGCCTCTTGGCCAGCGCTTCAGTCTCCGACTTCAGCTTGCCTTCCTGCAGGGGAGACAGCTTATTGAACAAGGGCAGAATGGCGATGGGATAGACAGTAATCATGAAAACCTGCAGAGCAGCAGTAAAGAGCCACAGATACGAGACAAACTGGTTGCCTGTCTTCTTCACAATGCTCAGGAAACCGGCCAGAATAGGAGGTGCAAAGACAAAAGCAAGCATGTTCGACTTGATCATATCCATGATGAATAGCTTTGGCGTCTGTTTGTTGAACCCGAACTTCTCTTCTAAGACGAAGGTGTGGTAGATGTTCGTAGGAAGCGACAAGACCTGCTGGATCAAGATAAAAGCCAGGACGAAGACGATTGAATGCGAGATTTCGCCAGTAAACCGAGCGGGAGCAAAGCGGAGGAGCAAGTCGCCGGTCCAAGACCAGAGCTTGGGTAGGACATCGTAGTGGATGAAGGCAACGTTTTGAATTTGACCCCAGAGACCTTTAACAAACCCGAACTTCGCTTTGGCGCGATTGTATTCCTGGCTTTTATCGTAGACATCGGTAGAAACTTCTTGCTCGAGAACCTTGGGCGGCTTTGTGTTCTTCAAAACCTGATATTGGCGGAGGGAGAGGAATTCTTCGAAACAATACTGGGCGACAGAGAAGCCGATGATGAGCTTCTTCCACGGGAAGAGTGGGCGGTCGAGGAACCGCGCAAGGCGCTAATGGACATGAGTTAGTAAATCAATTGAATTTTATTTTCTTTATTTTCTCCATTGAGAGGGGCTAGGGTTTTCGGCCGTACTAACCTGTAATATATCCATCGTATCAAGATGCTACAGCTTTCTTGATAGAAGGAGGGGAAAAGATGAGAAAAGGAAAAAAGAAAAGGCTTCCAGCTGTCTTAGCCCACTAGCTAACTAGGTAAGTAAGGCACTTATGTAAGCTGTTTAAGAAACCGTGTCCCCAGATGTGGCAGTTTCGCATTGGAAGCGTGGCTGAAATCTAAAATAAGCACACTGATGTCACACCTTCTAACTCCGTGTACAAGGTATTTTCTCTTTCAATCGTTATAACTAATTATACTACACTATCGCAATTGAGTCTAGTTTGAAGCTATTGCCAATACCACAACTACCCGCTTACTTTTTACAAAGAGGTGTTTATTTTAGTTTGAGATAAACTAGTTAGTACCTATATAGAAATTTATTTTAGCTCAATAATACTCGGTCCACCTCTTGTTCCTCTTTGTGAAAACGAGAGTAGAGGGGGGTAGATGGGGGGCGTTGTAAATTAACTCCCAGTCATGCCGCCAGGACTGATGGGTGTTTTACCTAATCCACCTTTTCTAGATTCAAATACACGGTCTCCAATTTTTCTTCTCAACTCTTTGGACGTGAGTGATCCCTTTTTCATAAGGAGATCCATAATTTCGTCATCGCGATACTTCCTCTGTGCTGGGGTCAGCCGTTTCGCTCGCACAAACTGAGCTTTATAATGCTCTCGCTCTTGAGCCGACTTCTCGACGAAGTTACTCCCTATTATATCGCAAGGTGTATCACCATTACATGCGACTGGCGAAGGGTCAATATCTTCATTGCTGAGAAGGAGCTGAACGCTTTCAGGCATATCGATGCAACGTCATGATAATTCTGTGCGTTGGTATCCTCGATTTCATCTGAGGGCACTCATACAAGTTTGGTAAGTATCATGATAGAGGACAGGTCGACGTGACTAATAAATATCTCTAGAATAGTAGGACATTGCCGGGCGGAAGTACTATATCAGCCCGCGTCTTAAGAGCTCCCAGACAGCTCTATGCAGTGCCCTGCATCTGACCTTGATACTGTATCTAAAGAATAAATCAAGGTATAATAGACGAGTATGTAGATTCAGCTCTTTTTTTTTCGGCTGTATATAACTTCGTATGGTATATAAATATGTCAGGTAAAGCATATACGCATACATCATGCCCTTTTCCTAGTAATATGTTGTATAAGGGGTACGATTTCTTAGCTGAGGGCGTCAAACCCCACTTCCCTCCCCCTTTCCCCCTTAACTCTCCGAACCAAATATAGAATGCATTTCTATCGGGGCAGACAACAACCCCGAGCCCTCCAGCAGTATATTTTCAACATGAAAAACCCAAAGCGAGGCAGCCAAGTCAATCTCGGAACCGGGTTCCACCCCGCAACGAAGCCTATCAGACCCACGGACTTCAATAACAGTGGGGTTCCAATAGGAAGCCCTTAAATGTGCCAGAGCTATCTCATATTCGCCTTCACCCTCTCCAGAAGCTCCTCGCGGGTAGCACCCGCCTGGGGGTGCAGATTCCGCTAAAAGGGGGGAATGTCAGCAGCTATATACCAGAACGGCAGGGAACAACTCTGGCGCAACGACAATAGTGGACTTACAGCAGCGAGCCATCTCCTAAGCTCGTCTCTCGTCCAGTCCTCCGGGTCTCCGGTCGGGTCCGCCGGAGCAGGGAAGATCTGGCCGCCCCATAGGGACCACTGTGGAAGCGTCCAAGTCAGCGAGGAGAGGAAGGGAAAAGAAAAAAAAGAAAAAAAGGGACAGCTCAGAATCGCAAGAATAACTAAGATCATTGAGCACTTACCGCCAGCGCGCCGGTAACCAGGCCGGAGAATACTTTGAAGTAGAAATCCATCAGCGGCTGTAGAACAGATAGACAGGGGGTTATCTCTGTAAGGTAAAGCAGATAGTAGGTGTAAGTATAATAATTCTGGTTCTATGTACCTAGCACAGCATTCTTCAACCAAGTCAGCACTCATATGACCTATTCAATGAATAACAAGAAGATGATAATGAATAAAATAAACACATACAAGAAAACAATATCATAGAAACAGAAGAAAAGGAAAAAGAAAAGTAAAGAAAAAAAATATATAGATGGAGGGATGAGAAGGTAAGGAGGGTCAACATACCTTTGAGCGCATAGCTTTATCCAACGGAGTAGACATTGGTGCAGTGTAGAGCGGGCGAAGTACCTTATATGTACGCGCGAATGGGTCCCTCCTTCAAATGAACCCAAAAACCCAACCCCTGAGTTTTCCTAATTCTTTTTTATTTTCTCAAAAGGTTGATTTTTAAATCAGGAGGAGACAGCAAGAGATCTGTTCACTCGGACACACAAAAACACCGGAATAGAGGGAACGTTGATTGAGCAGGTCATGGTAAAATAAGGTCTAATAATCAGGCAACCTTGTTAAGACCATGCCTACCTAGCTGTCATACCTAACCTAGCACCCTAGTGTAGCTACTTTACTGGATGGGCAGCAGGATAACACTGCCCGTTTTACTGGTTCTAGGCTCAAGCTTGAGCCACATGTTGTAAAAGCCACGTCAGCCACATATAAGCCTATAGCGGGTCTAGGTCTCTACTAGGTACTCCGTACAGGCCTACACATTCACATGCCACTTGAAAAGTATCACAATTGTATACGTGTGAAACTGAGGGCCACGTAAGAGCTTGTACGTTCTTATCTAAAGGTTGATATGTCAGTGGGAGAAGAGTTCCCTTCTACGTAAAGACCGGCGTGCTTGGAATCCCTATTGCCTAGATCCTATTTCACGTGATCTATCTAAGTGTATGTATATGCTCTCTGCGGGAATGCCCTCATCCACGGCAGTTTCCTTGCTACACGGCACTAAATTTTTGGAACTGATATCCTGGCATTTCTCTCAGAAGACTTGGGGTAGGGGTATAGCCTTAACACTTCTAATTTTTTATTTTCCCGGCACCACTTAAGCGATGACCTTCTCCTTGCACTCGATGCTACAAGTTTATTAGTACAAGACTTCCAAAGAGTCCAGATCGTCATTGAGTACTTACCCGTATTTCTCCTTCAACTCCTTAATCAAAGGGTCGTTGATTCTAGGGGACATTGGCGCAAGAATTCCCTTATCCGAGATAGTTCCATTGAGGACCTGTTGGACAGCTGCGCAGAGGAAACGTCAGTTGTTGGCCCACCCTCTAGAATAAGGATAGCGATTAGAGTAACTTACCAACACCACATGGCACACCCACCAGCTTGGCCATGGCGCTGGGGCGGCCTGAACCAACGGGAGCACCATACTCGCACAGAGTCGAGGTTCTGGTTTCTCTGCTCCCATCCTTGTTCTCGATCTCGAATTTGTGTTGGAGCATGACGAGGTCTATATGTCTTAGCATTGCCCCTACATGTTTACAGACGGGAACTGTGTAAGAGTTTACATACCGCGTTCGCCCTCCTCAAATTGCATCTTCTTCTCCAAGGTGGCGCAAAGGGTGTCGAGCGGGTTACCTCTAGGGATAATCTTCTCTGACGAGAACTGAACCATAGTATTAGAATATCCTTCCCATCCCAAATGCCAGGACTATAGAGAACTTACCAGTCCAATCCACTTGAGGCCTGCTAGGAGCTGCTCCTTCTGGTCATCGTCCTTGAAGCTTGCCTTGCTGTTGATAGCCAGAAGAAGATCCTGCTCGCCGGATCCCGAAGCTCCAAGAATCTTCTGCGTAGCATCCTTCCACGAGATGGGTTCATTCAAGGCGCTATTCGCCTCGTCACTCAAGAAGCCCACTAAAATGAGAAATTAGCAGTTGTTACAAAGACCTGATGATAATCCTGAACTCAAAACGAATAAAAGTTTTCCATTTGATGAGCGATCTAGTGAGAACTTACTATCTACCAGGAGTTTGATGAATTCACTGAATTGATTTCTATTAACGCGGTTCTTTCAAGACTAAAGGGTTACTCACGGGAAACCGCCATATCTCAGAGTACCACGGATGATGGTCTGGGCCTCAGGGATATTGTATCTGTAAAAGTCAAGTTTCATTAGCTATGCTACTCCAAAGTTTACGTTCTAGATGAGCTGGATTGGACGCCTAGGCTCTAGGCTGCTTCACGGGGACTGTGACGAACCTCTCTTTGTACGGCGTAGAGTCTCGGTTCGGGTAGGCAACGAATGCGAATCCGGGGTATATGGGGTAGGGCTTCGCCTGAGCCATGAGTTCGGGTCCTGCTACATTGACAACCTTGCCATCCTTGTAGTAGCTCGCAGCATTGCGCAGGGCCAGTAGAACACCCCTATATATGTTAGTATAGAACTTTCGGTTGGCTTTGATGAAATGTCATCTATAAGAGAGACCATAAACAACATTTCGGAATCTCAAGAGATCTTTCAATATTCGAAAGGGGTTTGGTGGGGTTATGTACCTAGACGACCAACTGAATTTGTACCCGAGGGGGTTGCCGGAGTCCTCTGGCTTAAGTTAGCACTTCCTGTTACCGCATGATATATACATCCAACCACGAACCTGGTGCCGGCTATAATATTGAGAGTCAGTAATTGTTATTTTGAATAACTTTCTTTTACTCTTGCTATTATGTCTCGAGAGTGGGAGGTCGTACGGCTAGTTCTAGCAGATAGTTTCCCTCCCGAGACGGGCAAAAAGGGGGAAATAAATTCTGGGATTACTCACAAGACCACCGCAGTATGAAAGGAAGGAAAGAATCTTTCCTCCGGCTTTGTGCACCTCATCAATAGTCTTGACGGCATATAGATGCTTTTAGGTCAATAATCGTTAGCATTATTCATCCAATATCAGTATTTGGGGTATGTATTTCTCATGCTTAAACTGCATAGATGATGGTATACTATCTTCAAGTGGTTTGCGCAAGCCGGACCCACACCGACGGGTTGGAGCGGGTCATGACCGACACCGGCATCACCACCATTGCCGGAACCAAAAAGAATTGTGTACAGGCATGCAACTCGGGCGCGGCGCGCAATCGATATGACTGACTGCAGTCTGCGATTTCGAAGTAGAAAATAAAGGGGTGCTTACATCGATACCAGGGTCCAAACCAATCTCGTTCATGACTGTGATTCCGGCATCCTTGCACTGCTGGTCGAGCTCCATCATGGCCGGCGAGACGTAACTGGTGGTGACAACATGCTTCTTCTGACGGATCGCGCTCTTGATTACGGTAGCGTGAAAGGTGTAGGGGATGAGGGAGATGACTAGGTCGTGCTTTGCGACTTCGGCGTCAAGGGCCTTCTCGTCGTTCACGTCTAGGGAAATGGGATGGGCATTTTTTACACCGGCAGCAAGGCTCTTGGCACTCTCGAGGGTTCTGCAAGCTTCTGGGAGTTAACATAGAGCTAATTGGCATGTTTGGGAGAGCAGTGAGCTTACCAACGGAGACCTGGATACCAGCATCGCTGAGGATATCAAGGGTGGGTTTGGTGACGAACCCGGCGCCTAGCATAAGAACATTTCTAGCGTTTTAGTTAGTTAGCAAATGGCAATTGACCAATTAAAGGTGAGATTTATGGAAATAATTACTGTTGGGCCATGGCTGCGATTCTCGATGTTCTATTCCAAGTTGTGAAAAAGCGTTGGCGTGGAATTGAAGAAATCGAATGAATAAATCTTGGGAGCATCGACTTTGGACTTAGACGGGTGTTGTACTATGTAAGTAGTACTATGTAAAGTAGTACTATGCAAGTACGCCGAATGACTCTTGGGGGAAACTCTAGGAACTACCCCTCCGTCACCGAGGGGTAAATCGGAGCTGCAAAAAAAAAATTAAAAAAAATTGTAATTGACGTACCTGCCAAGGCGCATGGCAGAACTTCGGCATCGGGATCGCTGCCGAGTCTGCTGCCGAGTCTTGTACCAGTGCTGATGGTAAGCTACAACTGACTCCAGCTGTAAGCTAATATCGCATAGCTTTTTTTTTCTTAGCTATCCAGAACCCTTATCTCCATTCCACACAATTTCGTTACCCCCCGGTACTTGAATTATTGGTCGCACATTTTGCTGAAAATTTCCCATTCTATACACCCCAAGCAGACCTTGCCTCATCACCCCTAAACCTTCTCCCCACCAGCAGTAGCCAAAATGCCTCAGGAAATCGGAGATATCAAGAAGGTACGGCATGACCAAAATTTCTTAGAGAACGAAAAACGGGAAATAAGAACTATGCAAAACTGACAAGATGGTGGTTATAATTTAGTTCATCGAGATCTGCCGGCGGAAGGACGCCCAGTGTACGTATAACCAACCGAATAAGAAAGGATGCGATTAAGAAGAGAAGAGGAGAAAAGAAAAGAAAAGAAAGAAAATAAGAAGGAAGAAATAGAGAAAGAACTTTATTCTAACGAATACTCTTTTTTCTTATTACTATAGCCGCCCGGATCAAGAAGAACCGCAAGTCATCGCAGACCAAGTTCAAGGTCCGATGCAAGTCCCAGCTCTACACCCTCGTCCTGAAGGACTCCGACAAGGCCGAGAAGCTGAAGCAGAGTCTGCCCCCGAGTACGCAACCACCTATCCCTTTTCTACGAGAGTGATGTGTATATATATATACATACCGAAAGAACACGAGACTAACATTGGATTTCTTCCCCCCCTTTTCCTATAGACCTACAAATCAAGGAGGTTGCCAAGAAGAACAAGAAGGGCACGCACGCGGCTTAAGTGGATGGTGTGGGAGACGAGTACTGTTACAAGGACGAGGACAAGGGGCGATGACTGGCCAAGCTGATATTTTCTTCACGACTCCCTCGCGGACGAGCTAAAGAGAGAGAGGGGGGGAGAGGTCCTTTGATCTGACCCTGAATCATGGAATTCGGTTGGGACGTGATGATGATGCATAACGGCCAAGCCCAGGCTCAGGACAAAACCGGGTTGGTGGTTGATAAGGCTCATTTGAGGCGGCGTCTAATGGGTTACCCATGGAATTGAGACTTTATTTGCAGGCGCAACGAGGCCTTGCTTTGTGGTTTATAGACAATTCCTCATCAATTGCACAAAAGACAGACCAAAACAAAAACAAAAATATGGATCAAACAAAAAAAAGACCCTAAGAGAAACCAGCTTTTAATTCTTGTTATGTTCTTCTGTTTCCTTACTGACCTTTAGCCTTGATACCTATTTATGAACAAATCCTGCCCCCTATCTTTATAACCAACCCCCTTACAAGATCCTGTGGTAGTGCTTCACCTCGTTAGTCTTAGCAAAAGACAGCATCGGCGTCGCGTATTTCGCAAAGTTCTCCGTCTTCGCCAGCTCAGCATGCCTCTCCACCGCGGGCCAGCCCACGAAAAACACACTCTCCTCCACCGCCGGGTCCGCCTTCTGCCTGCGGAACCCGCTCCTCACCACGTGCGGCCTCGCGAAGTCGACCAGCACGCTCTTGCCCGCATCGAACGCCTGCGTGAACGCCTCCCTGTCCGCCGCCGCGATGCCCACGCGCCCCACGCTCACAAACGGGCTCTGCAGCAGCGGCACCTCGCCCTCGCCCACGGGCCCGAACACCTCCGTGTCCAGGTGGAAGTACTCGATCTGGTCGAGGGCGAAGTGCGCCGCCAGCGGCGCCGCGCTGGCCTTGCACTCCTCGCTCGCGAGCCAGGCGTCGTGCTGCTCCGGCGACGCCCAGTGCGCCGTCTCGAGGAATACGCGCGGGTCCTCCACTTGCTGGAACAGCGCCACGCCGCGGTCGGCGGGCGCAGTGCCGGGCGCGTGGGTCGCGACCCAGGAGGCTTGCACGGAGAGGGCGTGCTGCATGGCGGACTTGGCGGCGTCGGTGAGGGTGGGGGAGGAGGAGGTTAGCCAGACGAGGTTGGTGACTGGTGCCATGGTTGTTGTTTGCGGGTATGTAGTAGTAGTAGTAGTAGAAGGCTGTGGTTTTCCGTGAGAGTATAAGGTAGGTAGGTTACTCAGGTTTGCCTCGGTAGGTAAAAAGAATAATCAATGTGAGTGGAGCGGGTAAAAAAGGGGGCTGTAAAGAAAAAATTGGTATTGTACACTAGGTACACTAGAATGTATTTCCTTCGCCGCGATTATGCGTGTGTAGTTGGTGTAGAGTAAGATAATAGTGGACTTTGAAAGAGTCCCAAAAAGGTTCGGTGGAAAGGGCTTATAGAAACGTAATTGGGTTAGACAGGTGAGATGTTATGTCCAGTCTGTCTCGATCTGGAAGATGAAAAAGATGAATGACGATTGCCTCAGCTTATATGTGTAATACACCTTTTTTCTCGATCGAACCCATCTGACCTGTCCTACCTACCTATATTTATATATATCATTCGGTTACCCCGCAGGGTAATAGTAATTGTAAGTTATAGAGCGGGTGTTTTTGAAATAGAAAGATGAATGGTGAGTCAGATTGAAATCGGGAAAAAAGACCTTTTTTCTAACGGTTTCCAAGACTTATTTGCCGCACCAGTCCCTCAAGTTGTTAAACAACGGAGCTGAGGTTGATGGGTCTCATGGACAGCGGTTCGGCCATGCCGGTCCGGGATGCTGTCTTCTTTTCGACTCTAATCTTGAAATGCATCCCGGCCGCCTTCAGGCACCGTGGGTTGCTTCGGTATCACAATAATTAATACGTTGCAACGTTCTGGTTTGAAGTTTGACCTGCGCTCGCCGACATTTATGCTTACCAACTACCCGGTTATGCATTTTCTTGCAAAGGATCACTTGGCCTTGAGGCGAGTTCATGCAAAGAACGGTTATTTTGATCCTCTCATTGTCCAGCTCAAACATTGACGAATGTCAGGTAGGGGCTGATACATTTCGTTACATGGGGTGGGTCATAGGTATAGGTAGGTAGCCTAGATGAGTAGATGTTGCGACGGCTTTTTATTTATACACCAGCTCCGCCTCATCTAGGTATGAATCATTAAAGGTCAGCTGCTATCGTTCTTGTGTAAGTTAACATCCGGCAATTGTTAACAGCATAACGACTTAGCTGTCAGACAACGTAGGTAATTGTATCACTGTCGAGAGGAACGGGGTTATATCCGAGGGAACATAGTGGAAACTTGCTGGTTATAGGAATTTCCGGTCATGGCAACGGTCGGTGGTAGGTACATCCGTTCTCCAATGTTTCCGTCCTCAAGCTGGCGAGTCGGCGCAGTGAGGTGCGAGGGGAGTAAAGTATGACCGAACTCAGGATAGACGAGGAGATAAATAAGTCAGACGAAGCTTCCGATCGATCTAAAAATACCTATAAGCGGTACATCCGCTCCTCCCCATCTTGCCTACTTTTCCCCTCCCAATCTTTCTCACCTCGACCGACCCGACTCTGTGGTGGGAATTCCAGGTATCTGGGGCAGTGGCTGCCCTATTGTCTACCACACCGTCCGGTGAATCGGAAAAGTCGGGGTTGTCAAATCGGGGCATGGCCGATCAGGGATTCCCGTCTTGCTCTGATACTAGTTAGTAGTGTATGTGCATACTTAGACGGGTGATAGCCAATCAGAGCGCCGTTGAATCTGATTTTCTCCTTGCTCCAACCGGTCTTGGGACCAGCTAGGAAAAGACTCGCCTAGGTCCGCCAGACCCAGATATGTCATGGCATTTCGAATCCCATTCCGGTGGTCATGAGCTGGACTAACGCAAGCCATCGACTCATCTAAACCCCATTGGTACCGTTGGTATGCATTGGTACTTACGTACGTGACAATGTAACATTGGGGAGGAGAGTGGAGAAGAAGAAGTATACAAGGTATATACTGATTGTACCAAACATGCATACAGCTATGTATGTAGGGGCGTTTTTTTCTCTCTCTCTAAGGAAGTATTGTCGGTATTGTACCTAGACGATGTAAGGTGTTGAGTGGTGACGACGGCGGCGTGTTGTACCTAGGTAGTCACAGGTTATTGTTGAATAGCTATTGAATGTTGTAATACCTAGTTTAGGTGATTTCAGACTTGAAATTACCTAAGAAGGGGGGCTTAGGTTAAGTCCATGCATGTCCATAGGTAGTGTCTGGTAAGGTTTAATTCTTTCATCATTTCTTGTTGTCATTGGAGTAGGTACAACGACAAAGTACCACACCTCCAGTGATATGTACCTTTGAAGTAAAGCCACTAGCCGAATAGGATCGAAAGGCAATCGATGGCCAATGCCCTTTCTCTTTACTACAAAAAACCACAATAACAACATGCCACTATCACCAACAAGCATATAACAAGCATACACAAACCCCAATGTTTACAACTAGTATCCATTACTAAGTACCAGTAGGTTATATCATACGTTAGGCACATCGGTCTCGTTCTTTTGCGAAGCAATAGCAAGAAATCGTGCATAAAGAAATAGAAAGAAACCGATTTAGTCGTTCTCTTATACTTATTATTTGTTTAGGTATCTAGTAATGGCTTCATAACTCGACTCAACAAACGGGACCGGTCATTTACTAGGTACGTACATACTAAGTTATTATATTTCGGCATTGCGCATTACGAACACTATCCGCTTATTTTCCCCTCTTGCCATTGTCTGTTCTCTCTTCTTTACCGATAATCCCTGCCTACATAGTACTACGAGTTCCCGTGGTTTGTCCAACGTCGCTGGCCATAGGTTAGTATGTAAGTTATCTGCGGCAGAATACTAACACAGAAACGGTACAACTAGATTTTATCGGTTCCCGATAAGCGGTACCTAAGGTACTTAGACCTCCCTGTAACGCGTGGTACCCCCCGGGATTCGGAGCTTGGAGGATTCCCGTTTTTGGAGAACAAAATAATTGGGAAAAAGTAAAAAAAGGGACCAGCGTGACCTAGAACAAAGCTAGTAATTCCCACCCTTGCCTCCTCTCGTTCCCTTACCGAAGTACTAGGTAATAGCTAATCAAAGCTGATATAATTTCCATATATATACATAACCATATCAACCTATACAAATATCACGTAGACAGACCATCCCTGTGCGCATCGATCCCGTTTTGTTTATACACTAAGTACCTATCATTACATTGACATTACACTGCGCTACGCTACGCTACACTAGGTACTTACACTGCACTACACACAATACACTACCGCTACTTACATTACATTACCTCGTACCCCCTTGTCTGTCACCTTGGTTCCCCTTCTCTTCTCCTATTTCTCCTCTTCTCCCCCCTTCACTTTACTTCCCGTGTTATTTTTGCTTTTCTCTATCTCGAACGACTCGCGTCCTAAACCACAACAAGGAAAAAGAAAAAACTTAATCCCCAGATATGTCTAACGGCATTAATGGCTTTCATAAAGAGATGGGAGTAAACGGCACTACCAATGGTTATGGGAATGGGGCTGCTTCCCTCAATGGCCACAGCAGCGACAGCGAGAGGTCAACATCAACAGAGGGGATAGAGAGGAGGAGGATGCCAGGGCGCAAAAACTCGAGTCCTCTCATGCCTGCCTTTATGGTTTCAGCACCAGGCAAGGTCATTGTCTTTGGAGAACACGCTGTTGTCCACGGCAAGGTACGATATAGTTCTATGTTTATCTTGTACAATTTTATACCATACATAAGAGAAAGCCCTGCTGACCACACACCAACTCCCTTGTACAGGCTGCCATTGCCGCCTCCATCTCGCTACGATCCTACCTCCACGTCACGACCCTCTCGAAATCGAAGCGCACAGTCACCCTCCGATTCCCCGACATCGAGCTCGTACACACATGGAATATCGACGATCTGCCGTGGGACATATTTTCGCATCCCTCCAAGAAGAAGTATTATTACGACTTGGTGACAACCCTCGATCCTGAGCTGGTCGAAGCCATCCAGCCACATCTAGCCAACATCTCACCACACAAGTCTCCTGCGGACCGGAAGATACATCAGAACTCGGCCGCATCCTTCCTGTACCTGTTCTTGTCTCTTGCGTCCAAGAAATTCCCAGGGTGCATATACACGTTACGTTCCACCATCCCAATTGGGGCTGGTCTGGGCAGCAGTGCTTCCATTGCTGTGTGTCTGTCCGCTGCCCTTATGTTACAGATCCGCACGCTCTCTGGGCCGCACCCGGACCAGCCTCCCGATGAAGCACGGTTGCAGGTCGAGCGAATCAACCGCTGGGCTTTTGTGGGGGAGATGTGCATCCATGGCAACCCATCAGGCCTTGACAACACAATCTCGACACAGGGTAAGGCCGTTATGTACCAGCGCACCGAGTTCGGCCAGCCCCCGGCCGTCAAGCCGCTGTGGGATTTCCCCGAGCTGCCCCTGCTCCTAGTCGACACGAGGTCGCCCAAGTCAACGGCCACCGAGGTCGCCAAGGTAGCTAAGCTGAAGGACACTCACCAGAAGCTGGTGGGCAGTATCCTGGACGCAATAGACAAGGTAACGAGGACGGCCGAGACTTTGATTGCCGAGGAGGACTTCGATAGCAAGGAACACGAGAGCTTACGGCGCGTGGGAGAGCTCATGTCGATCAACCACGGCCTGCTGGTATCCCTAGGCGTGTCACATCCCCGCCTCGAGCGGATAAGGGAGCTGATAGATTATCAAAATCTGGGATGGACGAAGCTTACAGGTGCCGGTGGTGGTGGTTGCTCGATAACGTTGATGAAGCCAGGTGTTCAGCCTTCAGAGCTGGAACAATTGGAACGCCGGCTCGAGAAGGAAGGGTACCAGAAGTTTAGAACAACCCTTGGTGGTGACGGTATTGGTGTCCTCTGGCCCGCGGTCTTGAAGAATGGTCTGGATGAGGATGAGGAGGGTGGTATGGAAATTGACCTTGAGAAGTTCCTAAATGCTCCAGGCAATGATGGCGTAGAGAAGCTGGTCGGTGTACACGACGGAGCTGGTGAGAGAGAAGGATGGAAATTCTGGAGGGTGGAGAGCAGGTGATAAGCACGGGGGGGAGGAAAGGTGGAAGAGAAGAGGAGACGGGGGTAGGTGATGCATTATGCGTGTCGAACCGAACCGAACGAACTGTGGATGTAATACGATGCAGCCTCACGACAGGTTGCTGCCAATCCCAAAAATTGGACGAAGAAAAAAGAAAAGGAAAAAAAGGCCGACCGTTTAGAAAATATTGTACATTACCTTACCTACCTACTTATAAATTAATGGAAAAGCGATGGCGTAACCGGGAGATGTATATAGGTACTTACTATTACTACTACTATACTTTTCCTGTATACGCCATTAGGAGAGTATCTGTTTTTATGTCAGTTGAAAAGTTGTCAAGATAAGCATGTGCATATTGAATGACCGACCTCAGCAGCGTACCTGATGATGATATATGCAAGTTGTGTTGTATTGTGGTAACCTTGGTAGTAATGTCATTTATGATATATCCTGGAACCAGAACCACTGAGAAGCGGTTTATCGGTTTACTTGAAGCCTTTCCCTTTCCCCCTTGCGTGAATATATGCCATTATCAATGTGAGAGGTTACATGTGTAAATCTATAAATATGCATGTACTCAGTGAGAATAAAGGCTTGGCAATCTACATATCTTCTCCTACCCTACCTCCTGATGACTATGCTGTTTTCTTTTAGTTGCATCACTACCATAAACTTTAGCAGCTTAGGTACATATATTTTAATACATACCCCACCATTCTCATCCCACCTTATCTTACCCCCCCATTCCACCATTCCACCACTCCAACACTCCAACCTGTACATACATAATACACCAACCAAACTTCAAATCTGATCCTTTTTCTTTGGGAGGGGTTTTGCTTTTGCAAACTGATCATGCCGCCAAAGAACAAAGGCACTAGCAAGCAACAATCTTCTTCATCTGCAGTCCATTCTATCCCCCTTGAAAAGCCCAAGACAGTCCGCGAGCAAGCCTGGCAACGCTACTGGATCACCAACCCTTACGAGAAGGCATACGCAGACGCTGGTGGACTTGACAGCCTGAGTCCTACCGACCGACAAGGCTACCTGACCTCTCAGTTTATTAAGAGTCTGCACCTACACAACCAACTCCACAACCCCAAGGGGACCGTCTCCTCGGCTGCTGAGTCGATACTCTCCAAGAAGTCGCTGAAGGAGTTTTGGAAGCAGGTTAACGAGGCCAGCATCCCCTTGCGCACTCTCCCCGAACCGCACGAGGGGCAGTGGGGCACCGACCGCTACGGCCGCAACATTGGCGACTACACCATCGAGGAGCACGAATCTCGGCAGGAGAAAAAGGCTCGTATAGTACGGCTACAGTTCCAGAGCAGACGCTATCGCTCCAAGCGCGCCATTGCCGAACGAGAAGCAAAGTGGGCTGAGCTAGCCGGGGAACAAGCAGCAACAGAGGAACCAGAGGAACCCGAACAAAGCGCATCGGACTACGTGAGACCGGAGAAATACATCCTCACTGAAGAAGACAAGGAGGCCGAGAAAGAACGACGGAAGGAGATGGCGGCACTCAAAAAGGAGCTATACGGCGAGAGGGTTGCCTCGTACGCCCTCGATCCCGACTGGGATGATGTGACTCCTATACCGCAGGTAGAGCCTGAGGGTGCTCTCGCGGCTATTGCGTATACTGACGACTATGCTGAATGTAAGAGGAGTTGTCTTTATTCAGAATTTTGAGGCAGACCGTACGTAGGCTAACTCAGTCCTCGCGCAGCAATGTCCTACCTCCGGGCCGTTATGGCCGCCAAAGAATACTCGCCGCGCTGTCTCCAACTGACCGAATACATCATATCCATGAATCCGGCACACTACACCGTGTGGCTTTACCGATTCGCTATAATCGAGGCCCTCAATATCTCCGTGCCGGACGAGATTAGCTGGCTAAACCGCGTGTCATTAGTACATCTGAAGAACTACCAGATCTGGCACCACCGTCAGCTCCTCATGGACCACTACTACCCGGCGCTAGTGACGGAGCCCGAGCGCATCGCCGCCCTCGCCGCCTCAGAGCGCGCATTCCTCACCAAGATGCTCAAGCTCGACACCAAGAACTACCACGTCTGGAGCTACCGCCAGTACCTGGTGCGCAAGCTCGGCATGTGGGGCGCCGACGAGCTCGCCAGCGTCGAAGCGCTCATCACCGCCGACGTGCGCAACAACTCGGCCTGGTCGCACCGCTTTTTCGTCGTGTTCTCGGACCCGGCGTGCGCGACCCCCGACAGCCACGCCACGGAGCGCGACCCCAAGGTCCCTGCCGACGTGATTGACCGCGAGGTCGCCTACGCTACCGACAAGATCAAGCTGGCGCCGCAGAACCAGAGCCCCTGGAACTACCTCCGCGGTGTGCTGACCAAGGGCGGGCGCCCGCTGGGCGAGGTGCGCGCGTTAGCCGAGGGGTTCGTCGAGAACCTCGGCGCCGACGAGGGCGAGGTCGTGCGCAGTTCCCACGCGCTGGACTGGCTCGCGGATATTTACCAGGAAGCGGGCGAGAAGGACAGGGCGGACTTGTGTCTGAGACGTTTGGGTGATAAGTGGGATCGTGTGCGTAAGGGTTATTGGGAGTATAGGCGACGGAATCTGGATGAAAAAAATGAATGATAGAGCTTGGGTCAGCAGGTTGCTTGTTTGACTGAGCGCTGTATATGAGGGGGTTAGTTAGTGGATGGATGAGCTAAGAGACCATCTAGCTAGGTTGAGCAGATATCTGCGTCTTTTCTTCATTCACTCGATCTGGGGTGATTTAAGTATATATATCGTGCATATGATATATATAGCTCCACCTGTTGAGACTATGGGAGAGAGAATGGGGAAAGGAGAAAAAAGTACGATTTGCTGCTGTCAGCATAATCACAAGCATTACGTTGATAGTGAGGGATAGCATTTGACGTATATATTTGAATCCATGAAATGCAGATGCGTGTGAAATAAGGACATAGATTGTGTCTAACCGCGGGATCTTTGAGAGAAGAGAAAGTATTTCTTCATATGCCCCCTTTTCGCTCCCTTTTCGTCACAGGTCTGCTTGGGTTATAATAGTGTATCCGCCTTTATATATCACTCATAGGAAGAAACACGATGTTAAAGATTATTTCTTGCCATAAAGTTAACCCCCTTTTTATTTTTATTTTTCACTTTGATCTTTTTTCAACACTTAGGGTCTTCCATGCATGCTTTCCCCTCTACTCCCGTTCTTGCTGCCATATCGATCGGGAGTAAATATACAACCTTGTCCAAAAGACTTGTCGTGCCCTTTAAACCTAGATGGACGGGTAGAAAGCAAGATTCCTCTACCTCATTCCTTTCTTGTCTTGAGTTACCCTCCGCATCGTACTCCCTCCCTTCCTCTCATACTCGAAATAAATATCCGCCCAACTCATCCACACCCAGTCCACCCCATTCCCCTTGACTCCCCCCCTAAAACGACCTAAAATTCTGACTCACCACAACCCACCGCCTACTCCCCCTCGCCGCGTTCCGCCCCCAAGCCTCCCAATGCGGCACCAGCAACCACGCCTCGTTGAACGCCGTCTCCACGGGCTCTCCGGCCCCCTCTCCCGCCGCATACTTCACCGTCCCGCTGACCTGCACCGCGAAGCTCACGCGCTCCGGCTTCGCCAGCAGGCTCTCCGGGCACCCGAGCCGGTAGTCGCCGCTCACGGGCTGCGCGTCCCAGCTGCCGACCGCGAAGCGCGGGCGCGGCGCGAGCAGCGCCTCGTACGCCGCCGGCGTCGCCACCGCCGCCCCGTTGATGCTGACGTCGGGCTTGACGCCTGCGGCTTGCAGCAGCGGCGACGTGCTGGCGTAGAAGAGCGACAGCGGGTGCTGCTTGTTCAGCGCGTCGTAGAAGTGCGTTATGAAGCTCTCGGCGGCTGCGGAGGGCGGTTAGTGGGATAGATTAAGGGGGAGGGGAAAGGGGAAAGGGAAAGGGGGCTTACCCTCGCTGGCGATTTTGGCTTGGGTCTCGATGTTGGGGATGTTGGATGCCATGGTGGGTGAGTGGTGGCTCTGGGGAGTGGGTTAGATTTGTGCTTTTAAGAGGGGGAGCTTATATTATTAACGGATAGGGATGGGTATGATGGTTGTCACCTATGAAGGTGAAAAGGACTAACCTTAAGGTGGGTATGTACTTAAGCAGGTGAGTGAAGTAGGCAGTTGATAAGATATTTATGAAGCAAAACCCCCCAGCTGAGTATTCGGAATGAGATCTTAGTGGTTGAAATGAAGTCGAAGCCTTGCGATCTATAAAGCTTGCTTTTAAAGAGTAGATGGTGAAGCAACCACTCCGTCTGTATGAGTGAGGGAAGAGGTTTGGAATCGATGTTGAGCCGTGCGAATAAATAAAAGTTGCAGAGGTTGTGTGTGGTGAATGAAGGGAGCAAGATCAAACATAAAGACGGCAATGCCCCCTGCATATGGGGAAATATTAGCCTGCATGCACCTAAAATACAGTTTTAGGTTACTGTGTGGGGTCATCACCGCTTTCTAAAATGTACACTACGGAACATAATCTGTTTGCAACTTGTAAGACAACATTTACTTTGAACTTTCGAAAATGTACCATTTTCTTAATTCAAGAGGATAAAAAAATAAAAAATTCAAGGTTCTTCTCGTATTTTATAGGACTCCTGACTTGAATTCTATAAGAAAAGAATAAAAGAAAATTTATATACACATGTATCTGCAGAGGCCGCTATAGATCTAATACTAACTCTCCTATTAGCCACTAACAGATATCCTATACTAATACCATCACTGCTGTATAGTATCAGATGGCCTGCGTTGGGAATAGAAGAAATATACAAGGGTCAAAAATGGATACCTAAACAAAAAGGCCTTAGCTACCTTCACAATAATACACCCTTCTTCTAGTCGTCCCGTGTCCGCTATACTAATATCGGAACTCCCAGCTGCTCAAGCGGCCCAGCAATGAGGCCATGATGCTCAGGGGGCAGCAGCTCCCGTATCTGCACCAAGAGCGGCCGCACTCTACCCCTGAGCCACCAGCGGTCCTCAACCCGATATAGCAACACGCACCAGAACCCCACCACCACCAGCGCCGGCGGCTCCCCCGCCGCCGAATCCTCCTTGCAGCGCGCGCCCATACACGCCGGGAACCGCAGCGCGGCGGGGAGGCGGGCCTTGAGCGCGACGAGGAGGCCATCCGCCACAGGCGACATGCCGGGCAGGTCCTCGAGCGCCGGGCTGCGCAGCTCGCCCAGCAGCAGGCGCAGCGGCGAGTCGAGGATCGCGGTGCGGTGCCTGAGCGTCACGGCTGCGCAGCCCGCGATCAGGACCAGCCACTCGGGCGGGCGGGCGGTGTCGGCGTTGCGGAGCAGCGCCGCTGCGAAGTGGTACGGCACGATGAGGCAGGCGCATGCGAAGAGCGGCAGGGCGTCCTGGTGCGCGTTCGACTCTGCGGCGAGGGCGGCGCGGAAGAGGGGGAGTGCGCGCGCGATTGGTGCTCGGCGGCGAGCTTGTGCAGCTGTGAGGGCCTTTCGTTATCATCGTCTTCTTCTTCTTCGGGATAGGTTAGTTGGCGGTGGATGGCTGCGACGGCGAGGAGCTCGTGCATGAGGAAGGGGTGCCGGATGGCCAGGTCGGGTACGGTCTCGGACCATACCATCACGGAGGGGCCGTCGTCGGCGTGGGCCATGGCTAGTGCTTTGGTGAAGTGACGGAATAGCCCAAAGTCGGTGCAGCAGAACGATGATGGCGTGTCCGGTGGGCGGATCGTGAGCGACCTCGCCGCCGTCCTCGCCTTTTTGGGCTCGGGTTGGAGACTGCACGGGAGGTGTCTCTTGACACAGTAGGTGCACGGTTGCTTCTCATCACACTTTGATATCAGAATACCTTGGGTTAGCAGACCACGGAGAACTGCGGGTGTCGAGCAGATAGGGAAGAGAGAATCACTTTTATTTTCTTGGACCTGCATCCGGTACAGCCTACATGCGTAGCAAGTTAGCACTGGCCCATGTAAGTGGTTAGTGGCGTAGTTTTGTTTGTCTCTCTTACCTGCCCGAGACTTGTTGTGTGCTTTCCGTGCGGTTGGTGGCATTCTCCTCACCTCGGGAGGTCTGTTAACCATGCTTAGCCGTTAGTAGTTTATATAAGTCCCATTCCTACCGAACTCATATACCGTAACATATACTTATATAAAAGCAATAGAAGAGGAGAAGGGGGCAGAGGATTTCTCCTAACCACCTCGGTAGTCTTATGTTGATATCTTCTATTTATATGTTCTTCACGGCTGTCTCTAGTTTATCTCGCCTCAGAGGACATCCACGCAAGCGCAGCGTGTAAAGTTCTCCAGATGCTAGGATTATAGGTACATTTCTTACGTGACAAACGGGAAGAGTATGACGGTCTAGTATTATGTATTTCAAGGTATTTATAGTAAGGGAGAATCGGTATTATGGATAGGTATGTGTAGATTATCGTATCATCGCCTACACTTACGATGTTAATGATGGAAGGAAAGGGTATGAATTGTTTACGGGAACACGGTTTCGAAGCTGTATGGTAGCTAGAAAAGTAAGTACATACATACGTGCATGCATAGAAATCCTACAGACAAAAAGAGTGCCTAGGTAGTGCAGATGTTTGTGGCAGTGCAGAGAGAACCCTACGATACAATTACTTGACTATCCATTACCGCCTTGTTTCTTAATAGTAAGCTTGCATAAATACTGGGTAGATAAGTAAACGTCTGGGACGAATCAAATGATTGATAAATGAGCTGGCGTAGTCTAATAGACTCTAGAAACCAGTTGGCATGTACCCTACTCATGATGATAACTTATAAGTTCCATCCATTCATTGGTCAAGGCAGTTGATGATTTAGTAGTAATATCCAACTACCTAGTATTTAGACACTAGCATCAATGTCTGCTACATATGTAATAGGTTATAATTTAAGCTTCTAGTTCTTCGATGTACATAGATTTTGAATAGTTGACATTGAGCTAGAGGGGAAAAGCAATTCGGGTCGAATATAACTCTGGGGTTTATCAGTTACTAACTTACACATGTATACAAAAGTCTTGCTAAAATTGGTTCTAGTCTTAGGTAGCAACAAATTCACTGTACGCAGATCGGTGTACATATGACCTGGAGAATGAGCTGGTGTCGATCTCGAATGTACCCCAAATAATACAACACTCACTAGACCAGAGTCTGTAGCCACGATCATCACGATCCAATCGATATCGGATTCGCGGTTAGCACCGAGAACGACGGCGAGAGACGGCAAGCATCGGAAACCGATCGTGGCCGAACCTTTTACCCAATTCCTTACCCTATGTTTACGTATCTGCAGGAACCCAGGACGAGTGGGAAATCGGGGCCGGGACCATCGTGACCAGACCGAGAGACCCCCTTCCCCTCCCCCAGCGCCCCGGCGTACTTTAGACCCTGCATTAGCCCGTCAGCCTGCACGATGCAGTGCCATGACGATGATACGACAGTGTAAAGTAGACAACGCGCCCTTCGACGTCAAAACTGAGAAGGGCGGGATGGGGTATATAATGATAACAAAGTCTCCGCTACATACAATATTGCAGGTTATATAAATAGATATGTAAGAATAACTAGCGCTAAACAAAAGTCTTCTAACTAGTTTGAATGGTTTTATTCCGAAAGAAATACCTCACCTGGTTAGTGTTGATACCTAGTAGAGGAGGATCAACTCTGGATATATCAAATATAAACACTATTTTCAGTACTCCAGCCACTTACACATACTACTTCATTGAAGTATATACATACAATACAATAAAAGATCTGACCGTCTGGCTCCTTGTTTCTAACCACCCCGGTCAGGGAGCGAAACCGGAGGAGGGTATCTTGGCCAATAAATACCAGAGTCGCTCACTATATGGTGGTCAGGTCCATCGATTCAAAACCACTCGAAAAAGGGGGGCATGCAATTTTGTTCGATCTATACCCAAGTGAACTTCTTAGTTAAATTAGTATACACTTTTTTCTGCATTTATCTCTTTCTTGTCCATCCTCTTAGAGACTCCTCTTGATTATTATTATCCTTACTATCACTCTTCACATTTGACCCTACCGCCAACCCAAAAGAGGAGATCGTAGCAGAAGAGCCATGACTCGCCCCCTCCCATCAGAAACCGCCAACCAGGCCAAAGCACCCGAAAAAGCGGCCTCGTCCGCCCCGGTGCCGCAAAACCTCTATATCGAAACGCCCTTGATCCCCTCGCCGGCTCTCTCGCGAGTAGCAGGATGGTAAGTTCTCAAGCACCCCCCTCCCTTCCCCCTTCCCCCTTACCTCTTAAAAAAAAAAGAAAAGAAAAAAAAAAGCTAACCCCCCGACCCCTAAGCAACATATTCCTCAAACTCGAGAACCTCCAGCCCTCGGGGTCCTTCAAGTCGCGCGGCATCGGCACCATGATGCAGCGCGCGATGCTCGCCCGCTCTTCCCCTGAGGTGCACTTCTACTGCTCCTCGGGCGGCAACGCCGGGCTAGCCGCGGTCACCGCCGCGGGCGTCCTGCGGCGCCCCTGCACCGTGGTAGTCCCGACCAGCACGCCGGCGCGCGTGGTCGCGCAGCTGCGCGCCCGCGGCGCCGCGCACGTGCACCAGTGCGGCGCGAACTGGTCCGAGGCGGACGCGTTCCCGCGCGAGACGCTGCTCGCGCGGGACGCGGGCGGCGTGTACGTGCCGCCGTTCGACCACGCGGACATCTGGGACGGCGTGGGCACGCTGGTCGACGAGGTGTGTGCGCAGATGCCCGCCCTCCAGTCCCCATCTTCCTCTTCTTCTGAGGGTAGGGGTAGGATAGATGCGATCGCGTGTAACGTCGGCGGTGGCGGCCTGCTGAACGGCATCATGGAGGGCGTCGTGCGGAACTTCGCAGGGGACGGGCCAAGGGTGCTCGCGCTCGAGACGCGCGGCGCGCATAGTCTGGCGGTGGCGGTTGAGGCCCGCGCGCTGGTGGCGCTGCCGGCTATCACGAGCGTGGCGACGAGTTTGGGAGCGCCGTGTGTGGCGGCGCGGACGTTGGAATGGGCGCTGAGCGGGCGGGTGGCGCACGCGGTGGTGGATGATGCGGCGGCGGTGAGGGCGGCGGCGAGGTTCGCGGATGATGCGCGGATTCTGGTTGAAGTGGCGTGCGGAGCGACGCTGGCGGCGGTTTATGAGGATGGGGGGAGGTTGTTGAGGGAGGCGCTGGGGTTTGGAGCGGTGGGGGATAGAGAGGAGGAGTGGAGGGCGAAGAATGTGGTGTTGGTTGTGTGCGGTGGGAATAATATAAGCTTGGAGATGCTGAGAGGGTATGTAGAGAAGTTTGGGGTTGGGGACGAGTGAGTGAGTAGGGAGGACTGAGGAGGAGGGTAAGTAATGATAGATAGGAATACTAGTGACGATGTTGGGAAGATATAAAGGGGTAAGAAGGGCGATAGTTTGAGGATGTTGAGAATGCTTTGGGTAGGATAGAATCATAAGGTAACCAATTCTCCTTATGGGTCGAAGGAAAGGGGAAGATATA
This sequence comes from Camillea tinctor, assembly GCA_022578605.1. Taxonomy (NCBI): domain Eukaryota; kingdom Fungi; phylum Ascomycota; class Sordariomycetes; order Xylariales; family Graphostromataceae; genus Camillea; species Camillea tinctor. The sequence continues at coordinate 106,348 of MU394120.1, forward strand.
GAGAAAGTCTAGGTAATATATGAACGCCTCCTTTTAGACAGAGTAAACGAAGACTTATATAAACCTCTATTCTCTAAACCTCCTCCCATCCCATTCCCCCATCTACCTCTCTATCCTACACCAACCTCGACCTATCATAAACCCACTCCCTATACCCCTGCACCTCACACACTCCCATCCCATCCCCAAACCCTTCAAACCGCATCTCTATCTCGCCGAAATAATTCGCCTCGGCGCTCTGCCGGAACCCCAGCCCGCGGAACAGCGCAATGCTGCCCGTATTATCGGCCTTGATCTTCGCCACCAGGTTCTTGAGCCTGACCTTCCCCCCCTTTCCCTCCCCTTGCTCATACTCCTCCATCACCATGTCCAAATTCCTCCTCACGAACTCCAGAAGCGCCGCTACCGCCGCCCTCCCCATGCCTTGCCCCCGGTGCGCCGCGTCCGCGATCATGATGTCCACCTCGGCGTTGCAGAGCCTGTCCTTACCCGTTTTCTCCACAAACGGGCCTTCATCGTCGTCGGCGTCTTCCCACGGGGTGAGGAACAGGTTCACGTCGCCCACCATGCGCGCGGGGGCGTCTGTCTCCGGGGCAGTAGCATACACCCTGTCCTCCTCCCCCCCTTCAGTAGTAGCCGTAGAAGAGGGGGAAGAGGCGATAGCAGCATCCAGGGGTTTGCAGACGATGAACGTGAGCTTGTCGTGCGAAGTGCGCCACGACTGCTGGTTCTCGAACTCCTCTTCGAGCGTGAGGGGCTCGGACGCGGTGGCTTCTTGTATGGCCTAGTGGTGGGCAGCCGGGCGGAGAGATGGATGGATGGTTAGTTAGGTTCCTAGGTAGGCAGGTGTCTGGAAGAATAAGGGGGTCTGTTCGCACCGGGTCTTGCATCCACTCGTGATATCTCGGCACGTGGTGCGCATCGTAGGGGACGAGCAGGACCTTGGGGGTCGAGATCGCTGGGGTTTGCTGTCAGAACAAGTTTTATTCATCTTATTGAGTATAAAAGGCAGGATTTAGACAATACTTGCCGATATGTTCGTTAAGCCTCATATTTCCGCTAGAGACATAGAGAGAAAGGTGAAGTGTCTAAACTACCTAGTTGTGTTGTTCGGATGAGGTTGAAAATAATTCTTTTCAATAGTAAAATAAATGCTAAATAAGTCACGCAACCACCAGAATCCCAATTTTTAACCTAGCATTTCTTGGATCGAGAATCAGAAACCACGCACAATACGACATCTTTTTACGCATGTCTAAAAGTTTTAACCAAACGTAACATATAAGTAGTTATTTGACATCATGGTTTTTTCCCTCTCAGACATCTGTATTTTTTTTGTTATATCTACACTGGTATACATACCATACATCTACAAGTACTCACTCTACATGTGACATCCAAGGTTCCATAGATATACTGTTCCTTCACACAGCATAGTAGATCCCATATAGATAAATACTGGCCAGGGATGTTTTCGATACCTTTCCCTACCAGATAGCCATCATACTCTACTCCTCAGACCCAAGCGGTGGGAACAAGCTACTGTACCGCCCCGAGCCGAGGTCTATGGTCGGAGTCCCATATTCGGTATCGGCGTATATCTTCGCATCGATGAGACTCCGTCGGTTGGCGGCGACGCCCAGTCTATCGAGCAATTCCGCCGCCTTCTCGGGAATGAACGGCTGCAGAAGGATACCCACGATGCGCAGCGATTCCGCGACGTGGTAGACCATCTGGTGTACGGCCACGATGTTGCCCTCCTTAACCTTATCCCACGGCGCAGCATCTGTAAGGAATTTGTTCGTCTATAAAGGGTGTTTCATTCTCAGTTAGATTATTTTACTTTGACGGTACGTCCCTCATTCGGCTGGAATCAGGAAGAAACTCACATTGTATGCTATTTCCATGATCTCCCTCAGCGCTACGTTAGGGTTGAGTGTGTCCATGTTCTCAAACACTATCTTCATAGCCTGTTCTACTTCGTTCTTGTAGGTTTCGACGATAGGTAGAAGCGGGCTTGGGTGCTTTTGTGTCATGAATTTAACGGCTTCTCTTACACTCCAGTCTTTCGGTCGCGTGACTCTGTTGAGCAGGTTTCCGAGCCCCCCTTGGAGCTTCTTGTACTTCTCAATAATCAACTCGTTGTTGTAGTCGGCGTCGTCGGTTATCGCACTACCGTGCATCAAGAAATAGCGAAGGATATCCACGCCCCAGCGACTCAGGGCAAAGAAAGGGTTTACAACATTGCCCCGAGACTTGGACATCTTTTTCTTGCTCATCAACCAATGACCATGGCTCAGGACTTGCCTGGGCAGAGGTAGGTCGACTGCCATGAGGAGAGCAGGCCAATACACGCAGTGGAAACGGACAATGTCTTTCCCCACGACATGTACATCGGCGGGCCATCCCTGAGTGTGTTCCGAGCCTGGCCGCCACACAGGATATCCTGCTGTGGTAAGGTAGTTGACAAGAGCATCAACCCACACGTAGATGGTCTGGCTCGGGTCATCTGGTACGGGTATGCCCCAGCTCAGACGGGAGGCAGGGCGGGATATCGAAAGATCCTCGAGATGGTTTTGCACCCAGTCGATCACCTCGACAAAGCGATTACGCGGCACCACCCAGTTCGGATTGTCGTGGTAAAACTGTAGGAGCCTATCGCGAAAAGCCGTGAGTCGGAAGTGGTAGTTTCTCTCCTCGAGCCACTCGACCGTGTTACCAGTCTCCATCGAGACCATGATGACCTTGCCGTCGACTGGAGACACGTCCTTGGCGACCATAGATTCGGGATAGAAGGTCTCGTCGCTGACACAGTACCATCCCTCGTGCTTCGACTCGTATATGTACCCGCTATCACGGAGACGGGCCCAGAAGTATCTAACGGCATCTCTATGTTCGGGATCGGTCGTGCGAATGAAGTAGTCGTTCGTGATGTTCGCTTTCTTGGCCAGGTCCCTGAAGGTTTCGGAATTGGTGTCGCATAGCAACTTGGGATGCATATCTTGCAGTTCAGCAGCTTGCTGGACCTTCATCCCGTGCTCGTCGGTGCCGGTGCTCAAGTAAACTCGTTTTCCCTTTAGAACTTCCCATCGCTTTATGACGTCGGCGACGAGCATGCTATATAAGTGACCAACATGTGGAGCTTAATGGTCAATGTTTCCCCCCCCTAAAAGTCAATCATCCATGTTTTCTTTCGAATCTATGGCTCCGGGGGTAGGGGGAGGAACGAAAGGGGGGAAGGAAAAGGGGGGATTCATACAGGCATTGACGTAGAATATAGGTGTGGTCACATAGTATGGCTTGTCCTCCTTGAGCTGCCCTTGAGCTGGGCTATCGATATCGTTACTTCTGGTGGTGGCTGTGGTGGTGAAGCTTCTGCCGTTGCTAGTAAAGCGCATGTGTCGAGCTTGGGTGGTTTTGCTTCCACATGACGAGCATACCCAGCCATTGCGGCTTGCGGCAATGGCTCGTAATGTCCATATCTGCCGACCTGAGGTCCCCCAGAGGCCCTTCATACCTTTGTGTGCATACTTTAGCTGTGATGGTGTGATTGTGATTGATGTAAGTGGACGACGATACTAAAAAGGTTTGTAGGAATAGATTCTGAGTTTGAATTTACATACTACTAGTGCTTCTAGTGGACCTACATAAGTACTTAAGTAGTACAGCTAAGTACCGAAAAAGAAAGAAGAAGAAGAGAAAAGTGTCGGCGCGGAACCTCGCTTCGTCCGACAGGCCAGGGAGGTATTTACACCTATTTTACCCCTCCGTCCCTCCACTGACGTAGGAGTTTAAGCTTAAGCCATTGCCCTGTATGTACCCCTGCACACAAACACGCTTAAGTAAGTTAGGGTGGGGACATCAATGAAACTTGGAAGGTAGACCACGACTAATAAATAGTAGAAGGGTATTGGTGGGGTGCGCTATAAATGTTAGCGATGCAGTACTAGTAACCTAGCTTTCACCATCTCTCCTACAACAACAACCAATATACTATATCCACATTATACCATATCAGTATCTGTTGTAAGCCTCTAATATTCAACGAAAGCATAGAGAACTTATAATACTTTCCTAATTAGGTTGACGTGATTTTTCAAGTCAGCAACCATGATTATTATTGGCGAAACCATTCCACCACTCACCAATTCAATCACATATATCAGATGTTATTGACCCAAGGCGCAGCGAGCGGGCGAGCAGGCTGGGCGCTGACATCTGCTATGTCCTCGCCCCTCCGAGTTACAAGTGAAAACGAGGGCAAAAAAGATGAGTGCTTTATCCTCGGCCGTTGGCTGTCCTGTATGCACATAATGGATCTGTGTTAGTGAGGCAAATATTATGCAAGTTGAGAGGAACGGCGAGGCTGAAGCTGAAAGGAAAAGGCAATATGATAGAGCTACTTATTCATGACCACAGCTAAGCCCCCTCTCCCCTCCTCTTGTCCTCTTGTCCTCTTGTCCTATTCTCTTCACTTCTCTTGCTCTACCTGTTCCTCATCTTTTCTCCCTTCTGTAAGTTGGGAAGTGTATTACGGTATTGTATGAGATCTAGATATATATCACAATGACAGATCAACGATCCCCGCTGAAACTCCTGTCACTGGGTAAATAACCCCCTCTCCCTAAGGGTCATTCTTAGCGGCAACTGATTTCCTTTACAGACGGAGGAGGTGTTCGAGGTCTAGCGAGCTTGATCGTTATCAAGCATTTAATGAAACGAGTCAATCCAGCTCATCCTCCAAAACCGTGTGACTATTTTGACCTGATAGGTGGCACGAGTACCGGGGGGTAAGTATCTCTCACTGAACTTCTCGTGGTAATGTATTCTAACGGAGGCAGAATAATCGCTATCATGCTTGGCCGTCTCCGAATGGACGTGCAGACCTGCATTGACAAATATGTGGAATTATCATCAGCCATCTTTGAATCAAAGAGACACTGGGTCAATATTATATCTAGAGCCAAGGACAAGTGGGAAACTCGAGGGAAGTTTAGATCAGACGCCCTCGAGCGCTTGATGCGCGATGTAATTGAACAGGAGCTTGGTAACCCTGAAGAGAAGATGTTTGATCCTACGGGTTGTTGTAAAGTGTATGTGATGGCCAGATCCTAACATTATCTATATGTTCACCACGTCTCGTAGGTTCGTTTGCTCGTTCACCAAAAATCTCACTACACCTGTCCTCATTCAGTCATACAAGACGGAGCACAGCGTCGATGCTCAAGCATTATCCGACTGCACCATCTGGCAAGCCGCTCGAGCGACATCAGCTGCGGCAACCTTCTTCGACCCAATTCAAATCGGGCTACAGACATTTGTTGATGGTGCCACGGGCAACAACAATCCTGTTACGCATGTCCTTGACGAAGCCAAGTTAATCTGGCCTGACGCGGTCAGTCATGGGCGCGTCCAATGTATAGTCAGCGTTGGCACTGGTCTTCTAGATGATAAAAATTTCGGAGATGACCTGAGGGAATTAATTCAAACCCTGAAACATATTTCTACCGAAACGGAAATGACAGAGAGTCGCTTCTTCAGAGATCACGAGCGTCTAGGCATAGGCGGCAGATATTTCCGCTTCAATGTCAACCAGGGCTTAGCAGACGTCCAGCTTGGTGCTTCCGAAAGTCTGGGGATAATCGAGGCAGCGACAGAGAAATATCTGCGGGATGACCGAGTTGGACGCTCGATAAATAAGTTTGTATCAAGCAAGGCAGTGATGTATCGTACGTTTCAAGCCTAAACCAGGAAGACGGCTTGTCTAATGAGTAATAGGTTTATTCTCCCAAAAGGAAAGAGAGCAATACCTAGAATGGCTACGCCCCATAGACACATCCAGTTTCCATTGTGATGCTCAACTCCAGAGGAGAGTGAGAAATAGGTGGTTTTTTGGGGCACCCCTACGGTCTTGATGCAAGAGAAAAGCTCGGTCCTCTGGCTTGTAGGCAAGCGTTCGTCACCTATACTAGCAATTATCTAAGTTGAACTATACGACTAACCTATCGCTGTAGCTGGTGCTGGAAAAACGATTCTCAGTTCGTCTGTTATTGACTATCTCCAAATTCGGGATATCAAAGTGCTCTACTTCTATTTTTCTTTCGAGAATTCTGAGACTCAGAATATTGTCAACTTCAAGCACTCTTTATTGGTTCAGTTGGTAAAATCGCTTATGCGTGAGGTCGGAGATGAAAAAAAGAAGGACCACTGGTACATTCCGGATGCATTTCAACGTCTATTTAGAGACTATCAACCATCTCGAAGCCCTCCAATAGAGAAGGTCGAGGAGACTTTCTGGGAGCTACTGGAAGAGTCGCCCCAGACTTATATTGTCGTCGATGCGTTGGATGAGTGTTCATGCGAAGATACTCGACTGTCTGTTATGGAATTCTTGCAGTCGTTCCAGAAGAATCCGAATGGTGATAACCACGTAATGATAACTAGTAGGTGGCTGGAGGATGCCAACCTGCGATTAAAACCCAAGAACACGATCCATATGGCACCTGAGAACGTCAACGGAGACATCAAGAGGTATTTGGATGCTTGGCTGGAGTCTATGACGTGGACACACAGCTTGAAGATGCAAGTAATGCAAAAGCTGATAGAGAAAGCTGATGGAGTCTTCCGTTGGGTGGCACTCCAACGTCTCAACCTCCTGCGTTGTAAAAGAGAAATCGAAGTGAACCAAGCACTCAAAGAGCTCCCTAAGAACCTCGAAGAGACGTACAAGGTCATGTTAGAAAGAATATACCATCTTCATTACGAGCCAGTGCTATCTGTCATCAAGTGGCTAGCCTATTCCAGGCGGCCATTGCGACTTGGCGAAGTTGCTGAAATCGCCGTGATTCGATACACGCGAGATTCGGAGCGTGAATCTACGTTATTCCAACCTGAAGATAGATACCCCAGTATCGACGCAATTCGATCAATACTATCAGGCTTGATCGTGGTATCTGGTGTCGAAGATGAAGCTGAAATAATCGAAGGTGGTGATGGCAGGGTCTCTTTCTCCCATTTTACCGTACAGGAGTACTTGGAAGGACCAAACACTGTGCCGTCTGTGTTTCACCTCGATGAAACTGAAGCTCACTGGTATATTACGAGTTCATCTTTGTCTTATATTCGTTACTACGACAGTGTAAGTAACGAGACCTTGAAGTTCCGAGCCGATGAAATGGAGGTATCCTCAAAAGACAACACCAATCCTAGCTTGGATACAGCAAAACAGGACCCATCTAGATGTTGCGACTTGGGTCCCGGAGAAAATATCTGTCACAAGCGGTTCCCACTCTTGTTATACGCAATAAAGTATTGGTGGAGACATTATCTCGCATTCCAGAGCCGCAGCGGACAGCTACGAAAAGCTAATAACTGTGGACTTGATGATCATATAGGGCCTGTACTCCAGCTATCTATTGAGACGGGCCTAACCGATGAAGGATATGACCATATAGGGCTGGAAAATATATGCTCCTCTTATTTCCCATCGTTTACAATACATGAGGTGCGTCGAGATTTTGAGTTCGATTGGGAAGCCAAAGAATCTTTACATAGAGCAGCCAGAACCAACGACTTGCAGCTCATCAAGATCCTGGTTGATGCAGGGGTGGATATAAACATGAAAAGCCGTTCCGGCCTAACACCCTTAGCTATAGCGGCGTTTCAAGGACATATAGAAGCCACCATATATCTAGTGCAACAGGGCGCGACGACTGATATTGCTGACTTCGACAATATTGTCCATATAGCTATAAGGACTATGGAAGCCTGCAGCGCAGCTGTGTGTCTCACTGATGATCATGAAATAGAAGGAATCCCAAAGCAACAAAAAGGCTGGACACCGTTGCATTGGGCGGTTAAAAGAGGCCATAGACTCACTGCTACAAAGCTGATAGAATTCGGGGCAGACATATTTCATAGTTCTCGTTTGGGGCTGACCCCTTTCGGACTAGCAATGATGATGGGGCAAGAAGATGTCGTCGAAGCAATGATAAGAGGCAATAATGAGGCGTGTGTTGCATGGCAGAGCACCGGTTTGCCAGGTTGGAGAGCAATTCACTTTGCTGCTGTATATAGGAACGAAACCATCATGGGGATGTTACTTGATGCAGGCGCCCAGTTGAATCTAAGGGCGGGAGATAAAGGACTTTCGCCATTGGATCTTGCTGCCATCGGGACGTTGGCATACTGCAAGGGATTGGCGTATCAGGGAAGCCTAGATATCGCAAAGATGATAGCCCAAAATGTCGTCTGCGGGGACGCTTCCTCAGCGATAGCGTGGCTCATTCGCCATGGAGCAACTATGAAAGGTGGAGGGCCTTGTGACCAGTCCCCTTTGCACTTCGCTGCGCTGTACGGTCAGCTACGGAGCACGATACAGCTCTTGGAGAATAATGCCGAACTAGAAGCTGAGAATAGCCAAGGTCTCACCCCTCTGGCTAACGCGGTTTTTCGCGGGCACGACGCCGTTGTGAAGGAATTCATTTCTCGAGGGGCAAATGTCGATGCTGTTGCCAAGGGCAATACATCGCTGTTAATTATGGCGGCAGCTCACGAGCGTAGAGGCATACTGGAACAGCTAATGAGAGCGAAGGCAAACCCTTTCATCCGACATAAGGGGTCGGGAATGACAGCCTTGGATTATGCAGAAGACGCAGATGACTACGATCTTGTAGAGATACTTACAAAATATCAGGATGACTACAGGGGATGGATTAGTACAGATAGATGATTAGAGCGACTGAATGCACTTGTTTGAACTTAGGAATAGATAAGAAGTCCCTTCAGGGGGTACAGCGCACCGACGGATGCCCTGGTGAATATATGTTGTTGTTGTTGTTGCGGCGAGAACTAGGAGAACCAGGAGCCATATAAATGGCTAAGCATATATATATATATTACGTTGTTCTATGATGGATGGAATCTTCGTTTCTTTTCCCAGGTAGTCAGCAGCAATTTAAGGAGACGAATGTTATGGAGACTATAGGAACCAGGAACCCTTAGTTTTCTAGTCACCGCAATCCAGTTCTACACACTTTATTCATTCAATTTTTTAACGATTCATCGCCAACTTTGATAGTTGGTAATGGAATCATTCTTTCCGCCTACTATCGCAAACTAAACAGTATGATGGTTCGGTGTCGCAGGCTGAAGCTCAGCATTAGCCCCCACAGCCTCGTGCAACTGAGGATAGGGGGGACTCCATCCCCAGTGCAATATACGGCATATTTCCTAGCTAGACACTCAATTCCCTAGACGTATGTTAAAGAATTTCTTGATTATATCTTGCAGTGTAATATTGAAATAAAAATATAATCTTCGAAGTGTTGTTGTCGCAGCTTTACCTGCTATCTAGGAGTTGTTGCACTGGATATTTCGCATGCCCTCATTTTTACTGTTTTCGTCAGCTCCTCGTTGACAATGGTTCTAGTCTCTGGCATATTCTCGCTATGGCAGGGACATCTAAGAATATTAAAGTGATATAAACCTCACACATACTTCCCTGACCTACATACCAAGTTTCATCACTCTCTTGACGATAACAATGTGAGTTACGAGGCAGCATGCAAGGACCTTGGTATAGCAATTTTGTGTCATCTTCATTGTCGTTTTACGTTCACTACCATCTATCTATCCTTATTAAACTCCTTTTGTTCCCTCACTACTTTTCTTTTTACCTCGAAAAAAGCACATTGCACGTAATCATCCAGCTAGGTCCATGATAGCCCTGGTGTCATCTAAGAAGAGCAGCCAAGCATCCTCCAAACAGATAGGCCGTGGCCTGACATCCGTGGCCTGTGATCCGCACACCTGTCATCTATCATGCTGCGCCGGATATCCCTCCATTTCTTTTTAGTATAATCGTACAAAAACCGCATTAGGTGAAACACATCTGGTAAAAACAAATAAATCAAGATCCTCTAAAGAGGAACTGAAGATCTTCTGGAGTCAAAGACTCCATAGCCGCATCGTCCGAGTTAATGGTCGAATTGATCATGTTAGTCTTCTTCTCTTGGAGAAGTACCATGCGGCTCTCTACCGAGTCTTCAATGCACAGACGCTTGATAATGCAAGGACGTGTTTGTCCGATACGATGGCATCGATCAGCCGACTGCCACTCCGCGGCAGGATTCCACCATCTAAAGGCTGATAGTTAGCTTACTGTCTGAGTTGTAATAGGAATGAAAGAAAAAAAAAGGGTCGACTCACGGATCAACAATGAAAACACGAGATGCCTCAGTGAGATTCAGTGCCACACCACCAGCCTTCAGCGAGACCAGGAAACATTCCACATCAACATTAGTCATGAAATGATTGATGGAAGCCTGTCGTTGTGCCGGAGTCATGCTCCCATCAAGCATCACCGTCGTGATACCTGCACGTCGAAGACGCCACTCAATAAGTTGCAGCATTGTAGTGAACTGCGAGAAGATGATTGATTTATGCGAGGCATTGTTCGATCGCAGTTTGTGCAGCTCGTGGACGAGCAACTCAATTTTGGACGACGAGGTCCAATTCTCCATCTTGATGCGATTGATGATCGATGATTTCTTGACTAGTGTTTCATCTTGCTCAATCTCGGGCTGCTCAAGGTCAATAGACAGCGGAATATGACACTGTGGGCAGTCAGGCTGGTCTTGTGAGTTGATATAGCTCTTGGCACAAACGCGGCAGAAGTCATGCTTGCATCTGGACCGAATCGCTTCCTCGGCAGGTTCGTCACAAATGCAGCAGACTATCACATTCTGTCCGCCTTCACTAGATTTTTTCAGAATCAGATCGGGATGGTCTGCGGCCTGGCGCATTTGCATAATCAAACCGAAGATGTTGGCATAGTTGTTAAGAAGAACACCTTGTGCTACATAAGTATCAAACTTGCGTTGGCTGTTGGTCATGATACTGTTAGCAAAGTCATTCTCTTCTTCTCCAAAGAACTGTCGGTCGACCTGGATCTCCTTGACGGGGAGTTCCATCGAATCGGTATGGTTCATCTTCAGACGGCGCAACATGATCCGCTCGGTCATAAGACGAAGCTTATGGAAGGCTTTCTTGCCACGACCTCGATTTCCGTATTTCTGAATAGGGTTAAGCAACTCTTGGTTGAAGACAGACACATGGCCCATTGAGAAGTGGTTACCTTCGATTGATTAGCGCAAACTAAATGGTAAGATATAACTCAATATTCAGACTTACAGTGTACACAGTTGCCGTCCTCATTCATATCCCATTCCACGGTGGAGCAGGGACACTGTTTGCAAAAATAAGATGCGAAGGGCGCGATATTGAGGAATCGAATCAGGGAAAAGAACTCTCCAATTCGATTCTGTAGCGGCGTGCCAGTCAAGCACCATCGATACTCGACCTGCAGAGCGAAGCAAGCTTTGGCCGTCATCGTAGTCCTTGTCTAAATGGCTGAATTAGATACCAAGCTTCAGGAGTTAGGAGGTGATACTTACCTTGATACAGTGGGCTTCATCAAGAATGACTCGGTGAAACTTGATCTGATGAATAGCACTCTTTTCTTTGTAAAGACCTTCCTTTCGCTTGAACCCCTTTTCTTGCTTGCGATACATAGACTCCAGGCTATTGTAGGACATCATGATAACATCATACTTTTTCAATTCTCTAGCCGTAAGGTTTTTGGCCTTGGAATTAGTACCATGAAAGACCAACGTCTTCAGTTTCTTGTTGGTATATGCATCGATTTCAGCAGTCCACTGCATTAATGCAACAGGGGGGACGAGAACCAGTGTAGGGGTCTTGGCTGGATAGTCAGACATGATTAGAGAGACCGCTTGGATGGTTTTGCCGAGACCCATCTCATCTCCAAGCAGTCCTCCCTTCCATTTCATAGATTCCATAGCTTTCATCCAAGCGAGTCCTTCAAGTTGGAAAGGCTTTAACTGGCGGGAGATGGTCGTTGGTTGCTCAGCCTTCACAGCCTTAAGTACGGGCATTTCCTTAAGCTCTCTCCACATAGTCTTGAGTTCGGGATGGAAAGCCTCGAGTTTTTGTCTTGCCTTTTGGGCTCGACTCATGTTCGTAGGGCGGGCATATGCACGGCGCATTTGATTGAATCGCGCAGCACCATCAGCAGCTTGACCATCGTCTTGGTCATCATCTTGGTCAAAATCCAGGTCCGAATCAAAAGAATCACTAAATGGGTCGTTTAAGAATGCAGGCTCATCGCTGTCATAGTCGGCCATGGAGGCGATATCAGATGGTAATGGATGGCGGGTACCTTTTGCTCGGGTAGATTTATCAGTGTTCGTGAGAGTAGCTCCACTACCTGAGACCCTTTGCTTCTTGCGGGATGGCGCGGACTTGGAGAGCGGCTCTTCATCCGCTTCTTCGTCGCTGTCGGAGATGGAAGGCCCATCATCGTTATCCTCATATGAATCACTATCGGAGGCGATAGCGGCGTGGTTTCTCTTGCGACTAACACCCCGATTGCCCGTGGGGGTTCGAGCGACAGCCTTGCCTTTACCCTTATTGATTCTCGGTTGCTTCATAGACTGGGAGGTAGAAAGCACGTCATCGGATTCGTGATCATCCAGGTTCGGGGCAAGAGAAGAGTTCTTCATACTTCTTCGACGAAAGGCTATCTCGTCCTCCTCACGCTGGAGTCTGCGAGCTACAGTTGCGTTATGGGACCGATCACCGCCGAAGAGCTCGTCATCATCATCATCGGAGTCTTCAGCATAGCAATTCGGCTTACGTTGGGCTCTTCTGGGGCGAGTAGCTGCTGCAGAACCGAACCCTTTGGGCTTGCGACCAGCGTCTTCGGGGGCGTCAGGGAGCTCAACAACAATGCGCGATCTGGATTTAGAGCCCGATGGCGCAGGCTTGGTTGAAACCGAAGGGGCCGGAGTTACAGCGCTGCTAGTGGCTGGAGTTGAGTACTCGCTCTCAGAGGCTGTAGTTGTTGGAGTGGGTGCAGATGAGGTAGAGTTGCTGCTGAAAGCTGAAGACTTAGTTCTACCACGGCCAGTTTTAGCAGATTCGGCTGCCTTGTTGCCCAACTCGGTCAATTGGTTGCCATTGGTAGCTGCGGGACTGCCGGAATTGAGATTGGTGTCATTGTCATTGTCATTGTGTATAGCAGAAGAAGACGCTGCCTTTGCAGCAGCAATAGACCGCCGTGTTGTGCGCGCCATCGTAATCAAATGAAATGAGTAGATGAGACGGCCATGTGAATACTATCGAAGGTATGAAAAGGGGGAAAGAATATAAAGAAGTGATTCTGCAGATGAAAAGAAACAGGAGGGAGGGTGACAAAGACCAAAATTATTTTAATACAGGTCTTTAAAAAATGGGGATGCAACAGTGAGAAAGTGTGTGCATGTGTGTGTAGTGTCAATGTGTTGTGTTGTGTGTGTGTGCGTATCTTTTTTTTGGTGGTTGTAGTAGTTGCAACGGTTTAGGTTAGTATTAAGTATTTATTGGTGGGTTATTTGGATGATGTCGATGCTGTTGCTGGGAGGTACAAGCACACAACCATACAAGCACAAAGAAGGTGCATAAAGTGCACGAAAGGCGGGTTTGGGTTTGTTGACAAGATCGCAACTTCCTTGACCTAAGATTTAGTTAGTAATTATCGAACAAGCAGGCTACACAAGAGATAAGCACCAGGGCAGCTTACACAGATAGATCAGGTGGGATGTATGACCAGATCGGCTCGGCTTCCTATCCGAACCCAGGACTTTGGGGTAATTGTTCAGGTGTATGTGTGTACTAGTAGAGAGAAGTACCAATGAAATTGGAGACTGCACACAAAAAAAAGTTGAAGGAATCGAGGTGCAGATAGGGGTAGGTAGGAAAGAAAAAAGGGAAAGGAAGGGAAAAGGAAAAGAGAGGCGAAGGAACAATGTATGGAGATGGAAGAAAGAGAATGGTGAATGGAAATAAGTTTGGTGGCAAAGGTTAGGTAGTTTTGGTATTGGTAATGCAAAAAAAAAAAAAAAAAAAAAAAAAGAAAGTTCACTAGATGTACTTTGACAGTGCAATATCAATGTGCTTTTTTAGAGGGGTGGTGCAAGGAAAAAAGAAAAGAAAAAAAAGAAAGCGCGTGTAATTGAAAATGCAAGAATACTACCTACATGGAAAGCACACTACAAGTCAGTGTAAGTAGCGGAATAATGGCCAGGAGGAAACAATGGTAGAACCTAAAACACGCGAAGTAGCTGCGTGATCACGGGATAATTGGAGATCTCTCCAGGCAGCAGCCAATCAGATAGTCGATTTTGCACTTAAACCCCCTGAAGATTCCCCACGATGATCAGGCAACTGCAGGAGACGGGAGGAGCGGTATTTAAGGGAGGCCCTTGCTTGCTGTCCCCACCCCTAAGAAAATCAATTAAACTTGCAGGCACTTAACGCGCCCGCGCGCTTTTAGGGCGGGAGAGGGAGGAAAACTCGGGAACCCGGTGGCAATACCAGGGCAACCACAGTGTTTGTTAACAACCTTAAACCAGTTCCATTGTCTGAGAATTTAGTGTAGTGTTGTGGTATGTAAGTACCTGTACCAGCCTTACTGTGTGGTACAGGTAAGAGGTAAAGTACTAGGTTACCTACATACCGTCCTACCTTCCTACCTTTCTTCCTGCCTTTCTTTTCCTACCTACCAGGTAATCCATCATATGGGGTATCTTGTTTACTAATTGATACACAACATCTACCATCTATCATCAATCACCCACCATCCACCATCCATCATCCATCATTCATCATCTTTTATCTTCCCTTCTCTATTTCTCCCAACTCCCAACTCCCAACTCACGTCATCATAATTCATCCGCTCAAATCACCATTCACCACCACTTCTTCCTTCATACTGTCTTTCTTTCGGTCTTTCTTCATCCTGCATCCAATTTCAATTCAACAAGTAAAAGGAAAGGCAAAAAAAAAGAAAAGAAAAGAAAAGAAAAAAGAAGAAACTTTACATCGTGTCAAGGTCAAAGTGAAAATCAATATCCAGCTACAGGTACAATACATACTTCAGAACTAGCGCCTAGTGGGCAATTAGACCTTACTTCTACCACTCTCACTCTCACTCCCACTTCCATGCAATCATGTATGTCTATCTACACCTACGTCTTAATGTAGAAGCTGCGTAAAATAGTCGCACGTATTAACGAGTAACTCCAGGAGCAACAATCAGCAGAACCAGCCGGGTCGGTCAGGCTCAGGCCGCGGGATTAGGGGACCGCGTTCCGCACTTACCGATTATCTATCCTCTAACAATATTCGCGCGGCTGATATTCGTAACAATCACAATGCCGCTGCCGCTGCCGCCGCTGCTAGTGCGCAGAACAGCACCAATGTTAGCACGCCAGGTGAAGCCGAGGAGCCAGAGGAAGAGGCAGATGTCCCAACTACTGCCCCCAGAACAAGACAGAGCGAACGGAAGCGCAAACAGCAGGCAGAGGCCATAGAGAAGATCAAGAAATCTAAAGCCTACAAGAAGCGCAAGGCTAATGATGACTCCGATTCCGACAGTCTAGCAAAGGCCATACTCGAGGAGAAGAGCGCACCTTTGCCTGGTCAAATGGCTAACTGCGAAGTATGCGAGAAGCGTTTCACCGTCACTCCATATTCCCGCGCCGGCCCAAATGGTGGTTTGCTATGTCCCAAGTGCAGTAAGGAAGCAGCTAAGGATGAAGATGCAAACAAGAAAAAGAAGAAGAGACCCAATGCGATTCCTGGTGGTAGTCGCAGTCGTCGAGGTGTCCATAGCCGCATATTAGACGGCACCTATCAGACCGGAGCAAAGCCCTTAATGACTCTCTGCATTGAGACTCTAGCTAAGAATATCGATCTCGCAGATGACTTGGGCGATCTTCCACCTCCACTCATCGACCGGATCTCCAGATTGCTCTCCAAGCGTCGTCTCCTTGATGGCCGTACCCTAGACCTATTCCTGCAGCCCGATGCTGAAGATCTCAAGGTGTACGATGCTGCTCGCCTTAGTTCCGACGACTACATCAGAATTTTCCAGAGACTCTCCCAACTTAAGACACTAAAACTGCGTAACGCGATTCAATTCAGGGACAACGTCATGAGCTATCTTATTAGCAGACATATTACCCTAAATAGCATCTATTTGCACGGCGCTAATCTCTTAACCGAAGACTGCTGGAATGGATTTTTGAAGGCGAAAGGACAGGATCTTAAGACCCTTCAAGTCTATTTCACCGATAGACACTTTAGCGACAATGTTGTAAAGTCGTTGAATGAGAATTGCCCCTCCCTCGCCCGTCTCAAGATTTGCCATAACCAACAGGTTTCTGATGAAGGCATAAAGCACATCGCTCATCTCGAGAACCTTGAGCACCTCAGTCTCCGCTTGGTGAAGCGAACTTCAACTGATGCATATGTCGAGGTTATCAAAAGCATTGGAAGCCATCTACGAACCTTCTCTATTCAGGAAGTTGAAGATGTTGATGATCGCTTGCTTGATGCACTTCATGACAATTGCACTTCGCTCACAAAGCTACGCATAACCGCCAGCCAGGTCGTGACAGATGCAGGCTTCGTAAGATTGTTTAAGGACTGGAAGAATAAGCCACTTAACTTCATTGATCTCGAGCAGTGCCGCCACGTGGATGCTAAAAACCCCAGAGAGAATGCGCATCAAGTTGGTCTTTGTTCAGACGGTTTCCAAGCCATCATGAACCATTCAGGCAAGGCCCTGAGACATCTTAATGTTCATGCGTGTCGTCATATATCACGAGAGGCATTCGAGGAGGCATTCTCGATCGATAAGGAATACCCTGAATTGCTCAATCTAGAAATTAGCTTCTGTGAAGAGGTTACAGACCTCATTGTCGGGTGCATCTTTCGGAGCTGTCCCAATCTCAAAAAGTTGAACGTTTTTGGTTGTATGAAGGTAGGTCCAACCCCCAACCCCCAACATTATTTCTTACCCTAGAAACCAGTGTTGCTAATAGTACATTGACAGGTCAAACATGTGAGAGTTCCCAGGGGTAAAATCTTGGTTGGCCTTCCGAATGCGATGGGAATGGTGATAGAGGGTAAAGACGACTAGGGTTGTTGTAATGAAGTTTGAGCTATTTACCCTGCCTCCTTAGGGCGTTATGATACCATGAAACTTGCACACAGGGCTACGAAAAAAGGATGGACAAAGACATTGGTAATGTATTATATGTGTACTTCCATACGAAAATAAGATAAGTTTGCTTATAACATATTCTTTGATTCATATCTTTAGAGTCAACCTGCAGTTAGTTGTGTTAACATGATCCTCATGACCTGCATTTAGTTGTACAAAGAGATACTAAACCAACAAACTCATGCCCTCAGTCGCATTTACTAATAAAATACCTATTAAATAGCCTTCTCATCCGCGGAGAACTGGGGGGCAAGGAGTTTTGCATCGTATCATGCCATTGCTCAAAATTATAATCACCAAAATCTACTAGCTAGGCTATTTATCAAAATCAATACATCGAGAATGAAATATCCCAACATCGCCAACGCTCTCTTCTTGCCCCTGTTCTCTGTCTTCTGCGCTACTACCTTAGCACAAGATGAGACAGAATGGGCCTGCACGGAACTCAAGGTGCTTAATGACGGCCACACGGTGAATTACACCTGCAGCGCCACCAGCTCCCTCAGCTCCGCCATCGCGCTCACGAGCCGCTCCCTCGGAAAGAGAAGCAGTAACAGCAGCAGCAGCAACGATCCTGTGGACGGCAGCCTCGACCTGAACGCGTGCGTCGCCGCCACGGCGGGATACTCCAAGGCGGGCGGCGGCCTGCTCATGTTCAAGACCGACGGGTGCTTCGCAAACTCGTGCCACAACTGCTACTTCGTCGCGTCCAACGCGCAGGACAACAACATGCGCGCGGGCCCCTTCGGCAGCAAGAACTCGAGCCTAGTGTGCGATGAGTGCGACTCGGGCGAGGGGCTAAAGATGACGAAGGGGAGCAAGGACGGCAGACTCGCGGTAGAGCAGTTTCTGCAATTTTCCGGAGACGGGCTCAGCTGCAAGGATGCCGGTGCGAAGAAGAAGAAGATCAGGAGGGGCGCCGATGTGCCAGACTGGATCAGCATGCCCCCTGGCGTCGCGCCCTCCAACCACCAAGCAGCGTCTCATGATGACCATGGGCACCCATCCAAGCACCGGCGCGCCGACGATCCCCCCAAATCTACAGCCGAGACGTGCGAGACCCGCAAGAACACGCCCTGGCGATGGCTCCAGGAGAACCTGACAGCGGCACAGTGCCACGACATCCAGCTGCTGGAACTGGACGACGCCGACAAGGCCGCGCAAAAGAAGGCAATGCACAAAATGCAGACGGTGTGCCCGTGGTCGGGCACGGGCGACCCCGCCAAGGCGCGCAATATCACGACTATCCTCGACCTGAACGACTGCCTGCGCAACAACAAGGGCACGCTAGAGCCCGGGCTGAACGGGGGGTTCGCGGACAGCTGCAACAGCTGCAAGCTCAGCATCGGTGACGACGTCGGCGCCGACGGCGTGAAGAACGTCATATTGCTGTGTGAGTGCTATGCCTTGCCCAGGTTGCTTCAGAATCCGCGCGTGTATCTTAACGGCTTAGATACGGTGCAGATCGTCGCCGGCACGCTGATGTGCCAGGATAAGATGGGCGTGGCGCATGTAGATCTCCTTGGTCAGTGAGGTCTGGATGCTTAGACGGTTTGGGTTATATTGTTAGCAGAAGTATCTGTCATGTTGGCCGCGGAGTTGAACTCTGGCTAGCGTGTGATGCATCAAGATGCAAAAGGGGGGGCTTTGGGCGAGGTCTAACGTAAAACCGTATAGATGGGCTCAGATAGATGATGTAAGTGGCATCAATAAATACAATTATGATCTGATCGATTAATCTTATACTCTTAGTCACATTTAAATCAGTATGTGTGTACTCTTAACTATACAGGTCTTAGAAGACCTTGAGAACTACCTAACTAACCTAGTTAGTATATGTTGTATGGCGCATAGGTATAGGCTAGGGAGGTATGTACGTATTTTGTCTCCGCCGGTCCGGAGTGAGAATCACGATATCGTGTGTTAATCAAAGAAAATGTATTTGATTGACTGAACCCCAAGTTGGTGGGCGCAAGTATTACACACGATGGCTACCAGATCCTAAGACAGACATCATGCGACATTTCTCAAGATAGATAATAAGAAAGAAAAAAAGCCACCTAATAAGTGAGACTTGTGGTTTATCGCGATCGGTATATACCGGAGCATCGGCGTTGATCAAATGCTTCCTTCGGTGCCATCCGCCCGTAAACCGGAATCGCGTCATCGCTTGTCCACATTTATTACTCTAGAAGTGATGCCACTATCTTCCGGCGCAACCGTTTATATAAAGCACAAACGCCAAGTTCAAGCAGGGAATCATTGATGTTCACGATACGAGACTCTCACTACCAGGTTACTTACACCATTAAGACTTACAGGTTCAGATTCAGCTCAAGCCTTCAGTGAAATATTCACCCAAGCCTCACACAGATAGATCAAGGCTATGGGGTCAATATCAAAAAATAGCAATGGTAATGGATATGGGAATGGAAACGGACATGAACATAGTCAACAAGGGCCTTTTAACGTCAAGCGCATCGCCATCGTCGGCGCTGGACCCTGCGGGGTATCTGCCGCCAAGTACCTGTTAGCCGAAGAAGCGTTCGACCACATCGACATCTACGAGCAGGCCGCGGAGGTAGGGGGAGTGTGGAATTACAGCCCATTAGTGCCGGGCACGGTACCAGTGCCGCAGACAAATGCATTCGTACCGGCGGAGGAGCCGGTATACCCGAACGCGGATGCCGAGGCCGGGGATGGGAAGGGGAAAGGAAAGGGGGCACCCGTGTTCCCATCGCCCATGTATGACGATCTGCACACGAACATCCCGCACACTCTAATGCAGTATTCGGACTTGGCGTTCCCAGAAGGCTGCGAGATATATCCCTCGAGGGAGGTGGTCCAGGAGTATTTAGTAGAATACGCGAAAGAAGTCAGGCACCTGATCAAGTTCTCGACGCAAGTGGAAGACATCGCGCTGCGCACGATACCTCTCTCTGAAACCCGAACGCAAGACCAGTGGGATGTCCGCGCCAAAGATCTACTATCGGGCGAAACGTCCCTCCAGACCTACGATGCCGTAGTCGTAGCGTCGGGCCACTACACGACGCCGTTCATCCCGGACGCCGACCCGAGCGCCAACTCGATGGTCGACATCCGCGCCTTCGACAAAGCGCACCCAGGCGTGATCACGCATTCGAAACTGTACCGCAACCCGGAGCAGTACCGAGGCAAGAAAGTCGTGGTGGTCGGGGCGGGGCCCTCAGGCCTCGACATCGCGGCCCAGATCCGCACCGTCTGCAAGGCCCCGCTGCTCGTATCCGCCAAGGCGGGATCGCCGGCCTCGACGCTCGCCCACCTAGGGGCGGACGTCTCGCAAGTCGGCGAGATCGCGCGGTTCCTGCCGGAGGAGAAAGGCGTCGTGCTCCGCGCGCTCGACGACGACCAAACGGAAAGAGTCGAGACGGACATCGACGCCATCCTCTTCTGCACGGGGTACCTGTACACGTTCCCGTTCCTGCAGACGCTCGCAGGCCCGCCGCTCGTCACCTCGGGGCGCCGGGTGCGGGGCCTCGCGAAGCACTTCCTGCACGTCGCGCACCCGACGCTGGTCTTCCCGGGCCTGCCCATGAAGATCATCCCCTTCCCCCTGTCCGAGTCGCAGGCCGCCGTGTTCGCGCGGCTGTGGGCCAACGCGCTGCCGCTGCCGGCGCTCGAGCGCGAGGATGACGCGGGCGATGTGGATGGGAAGGAGTATCATGTTTTCCCGAAGGGCGCCGACGGGAGGTACATCAACGAGCTGCACGACTGGGCGATGCAGGCTGGGAGCAGGAGCAGGGGCAAGGAGCCCCCGCGCTGGGGCGAGGACCTGCTCTGGCAGAGGGAGATCTTCGCCGAGGCGAAGATGCAGTTCGAGAGGACGGGCCGCAAGGCGAGGACGCTGGAGGAGCTTGGGTTCGTGCGTGGGCGCGGGGGTGCCGCGGCTGTGGGAAAGTCGCCTGGGGACGTGGAGGGTACGGATCTGCGTATAGATGTAGCTGGTTAGATATGTATAAGTTACACGTAAAGGAGATGGGCTCGTTTATCCCTTTCTGTTAGCAATTATCGATAGAGTCTGAGATGTAGAGATGTGCACAGTTTATTTTTGTATATACCATATAGCCTTGCCCCCCTTCCCCCCCTTTTTCTGCTAAGGTCTCTTTTCTCCGCTCAAATTTCTTCCTGTCATCATTTCTCCCATTGCTTGTGTCACTTTTGCATAGTTAAGATGTTGCTGTGTGGAAGACTAAAACTACAACTACACCTGGAGCCGTTACTGTGTGATTCATCGAGTACTCTTTTTTTTCTGATAGGAACCGCATGATCCAGCCCACTTCACCCTATCTCAACGAGCCCAATTCCTTGTAACCAAGTTAGGTATCTATCTCAGGCACAATGACCAATCAACCCCCATGTCTATGGCTCGGGGGTAAGCAACTACACGATAAGGCACGAATAAAAGCCAATATGTGAGTTACATCGATGTGCAAAAGCATTCGGCAGCCTTGACAAAAGGTCCGGTGATATATCTTGCTTAAGGGTGGCAGTGGAAACGAGACGGGGAAAAGGAGGGGGGGGGCGTGTAGTAGGTTACAGAGGCGACGGCTACGATGTCCTGATAGATATCATTGGATCTAAGCAAAAGTTCCGTCTTGATATAATATGCAGGACATATGCATGGCATTTTTGTATGTTGGTAAGCCTTGGCATAACACACCATGCCTCCATAAGTACAGCCTCGTTTTCCCTCACCAACTATATAAACCATTGTCTGCCCTATGGTGGTTGAAATGGAAACGGATAGCTATCCTCAATAATTCGTCACATCAGTAACTGTCCTCTATCCTACCCACTCTCACCATTCAGAATTATCTTCATATCTATTCTCCTTCTTTGCAATCACTATGGACTCTACATTTTCTTATACTGGATTCGCTCTAGCTGGAGACTGGGCCAGATACCGCAGTACAATTACAGAGCTGTACCTTGAGGAAAACAAACCTCTGAAAGAGGTGAAGCAAATCATGGAAGAACAGTATTTCTTCTTCGCAACGTAAGTTTCGCTCAAAAGTCACACCAGTATTGATTCTGACTTTGAAACAGCGACAAGATGTATAAGAACCACTTCAAGCGATGGCGTGTGCAGAAGAACTTCAGGCATCATCAAGTCAGCGAATTGTTGGCCGAAAAGTCCAAGCGAGTCAGGCCAGGCGAGTCGACAAAATTATATATCCACGGACGAGAGGTAGACGAAGACCGACTCAACACCTACCTCAGACGTGTAACTCCTTCCAGACGCAGATTGATCGAAGCAAACACAACCATATTGCTAAGACAAGAAACGAGACTGCCACATATGAGGTCTATTCCCCGGCGCCTAAAAGCGCCCGATACCTTGGAGGCCACAGAATCTTGCTTCCATTTCGTCAGCGTATATGCTGACAGCTCCTGTACCTCTGAACCTTGGCAAATGTTTTTCGCAAGCAAGAAAATGAATGAAATGAAAATCCGCAATAGTTTCTGGAATACTCTCAATTCTGGTATACTCTCTTCCAATGCCGGTCGGATAACTCACGGCTTCAAGTTAATATCTCATTCATTTTACCTATTTAAAAAACTACTCATCTCACGATACCCATTTTTGATCATCAACATGTGTTCAATATTCAGATATCTATCACAGGTCCTCAATGGAGATCTCCTGGACCTCTTCATAAGCTACGCTTGCAAGATGTCTCAGATTATCCTTCCTCCGGGTCATCCTATCTGCTCAATTCTTTCAACGATCAGAAAGGCAGGATTAGCAGGACTGTATTCATGGCAAAACGCTATGGTACAATATTATATCCAAGTAACTCAAATACTCGATCGTTCATCGCTCGAACTTTTCGTCAGCCTCTGCATCGAGTTGTTATCTGCCGGATTCGTGAACTCTGAAATATCAGCAGATCATATCTTGGGAATATTCTCTGAGATATTACATGATGGTAGACAAGAAGACTCAGAATTGGAACCGGGCCTCTGGCTCCAGGTTGCCTACATATCGTATTCCCAACGCAAAGATGACGAGACAAAAAACCTCATTGAGCGCTATGTAGAGTCTGGACTATTGGATGTTGATACGAAATTCGCATATATTCTACAACAACGGATTTTTCAGTTGGAGGGAAACAACGATGGTATGATGGAGATCATCAACGAGCAACTCCGACTGCTATCTGAGTATGATGGTACCGTCCCTAGTTATGCCATATATGCGTATTTATGGATAGAAAATGATTTACGTGATATGGGTTTTAAAGCAAAAGCCGATGAAATCCTCGAGAAAGTCACCCGCGGGACCGACATTCTCTGCGAGGAACTCGACGCACTGGAGCTTGAAGAATATAGACAGCTGGAGGGTTCTAGAGCAGTATGCAATGATCAATTAGGAAGTCATTAAGGGGGTTTGATGGGAATTGTTTGATAGATGTTTACCTGCCTAATGTTTCTACTCAACATCATAGCCATTTATCTCATATACAACGCCTACTATTAGACTAAAGGTCACTATACAATATCAATACTAAATCGATTCGATCCTATTCATAGAGCCAAAAAAAATTTTTTGTGAAAAGGGAAAGAAATATGAATAACCACGCTAGGGGATATCGCTGACTTTTATACACGTTGAATATCACTGACCTCACCAGAAATGTTGGTGATGGCTTCTAATGTTGCAGCCTCGTAACCCATTCCAGTAACCGTATGTTGAAATAACAGTTGTCCCGTGTCCGGAGATCTCTCCACTCAAGTTGGCTGGGTCGTAACAAATCGTAAATCTCATATTGCGAGGATAACTTGGACCATAGACATAGGACCAAAAAAATTCCCCCCCTTGCAATTATATTTCGTACCGCATTAAGACCCCAAAAACCCCATCCCCCCTTTCCTACCCAGGAAAAGGGGCCCGTTAAACCCAGTGTCCAGTGAACCCGCCGTTCCCAGATCCCAATTACCACTACTCGCCCAGCGACGTCGCGTACTCGATATCCTGCTGGACCCATTCGTTGAGCTTGGTCTCGAGGTCGGCGTCGGAGATGTCCTGCGGCGGGGAGGTGGCCATGTCGCGGGTGATGTTGAGGGTGTCGCGGCGGCGGAACTCGAGCTCGTCGCTGCCGCAGGCGCCGATGGCGCCGAAGTAGTAGCTGTGGGCGTCGGTGTCGAGGCCCTTAGAGCCGCCGTTGCAGGAGGTGTTGGCGTAGCCGGCGCATATGGTGATCTCGTCGGGAGCGTACGTCGAGGCGTTGAAGGCGCCGCCCGAGAGCCAGTACTCGGGGCTCGTGTGGAAGTACGAAAAGCTGATGGGTGGCAAGCGCGGCACCGGGTCGTCTAGGTGCGTCACCCGGTACTCGGCGCCCGTCTGCTGCGTCACGTAGGTCACGAACGCTTGGTTGCCCACACGCGGGCTGCCGTAGTTGTAGATGTCCGCGGGGTACCCGGCCTTGCGCGCGTAGGCCGCGCCTAGAGTCGATACGGCGGCGCCGAGTGAATGCCCCGTGAAGATGAGCTTGTAGGACGGGTTGGCCGCGACGGCGGAGGCGAGGGCGGCGAGGACGTCCTGCTGGATCTCGGACCAGGCTTTCAAGAATCCGGCGTGGACGCGGCAGCCATCTACGAGGTCGCAGTCGTCCTTCCAGAACAAGAGACTATCTGAGGATCAGCCGTGTGTAAGTCGAACGGGAACTCGCATGTACCCACTCAGTTATCCAGTTACGGATAGACGATGACCCCTTTATGGACGTCACGATCAACTGGTTTATGTCATCCACGGCAGTGAAGCCTTGGATGTCGGTGGCATCGCCGCTGCATAATTATCAGCTGCTTGAACCTCTGAAGAGTTGACGCAGAGTTAAGGCTCACCTGTAAGTTGCGACAATGGTCGCGCCGGCTGCCTCCACCTCCGGACAGGCGTCCGAAGAGCATGTCACAGTGGTGTTGACCTCCGACTCGCTGTTACAGTACGCCGCACCAGCATATTGCGCGTAGAAACCCAACTTGAGGATCTCCGTAGTGGTAATGTCATCTTAGTAATTAATGGTTAGCTTGCCGTGTTATGTAAATGTTCCCTTCGTTGTAACCTACCACGGCCATTTAAGCTGTATCTTGAAGCCCTAGGGGTTACCCTCGCAGCAGCGGACGAGGCAAGGGCAGAGACAAGAAGACAACTGAGAGGCTTCATGGTGACCGGACAGGGGGGGATAGGCGAGCAGGCAAGCCGAGGATGAAGGGTGAGAGAGGAACGGATAAAGAAGGCGGTTTCCCCAGAGTGGGCTGGGCCATATATATAACGGGCATCTTTAAGGCTGTCCCATTACGACGTAGGACAGGTACGGGTGGAAGAGGCGGCAATCCTTTTCCAAATCCAAATGCCGCAGCACGCCATACGATCCAACGATAATTTTTTTTATAGAAACAGCTCAACAGAATCGTAAAGCGGCGCAACTAGAATCTTACTAGTTTCCCAACCCTCCGCAACAGTTACGTACTCCCCTGGGCAGTTGAGATCTCCACCTTGTTCTCCAGCTTGCGGGTGCCGTTCGGCGATATTTCATGGGTATCCCCCACACAACACATTTTTCCATCCCAAACTTACCGGCGGGATCTTGATACAAGCCGTTGTCGAGCTAGTCTGTACTATAATGTTGTAGTCTAGGTCGGTTGTAACGGTTTGTTAGCCTATGTGTTAGATCCCATCTAGGTTAGGCTATACGAAAACAATACTGCAACTTTTCGGACGGGCACCGCGAGACACATGTAAGATACAAGCGAAGTGAGAAAGACAAAGACTTGGCTGAGCTGAAGTCGATATATGAATTGGCCTGTCAAACCTCGGCCATTACACCGTTTGATGCGGAGTAACACACACACGCATATCATTAGACGAAGGAATTAAGGTGTGGTTATGTTCCTGAAGCTAGTGCTCACACGTGGATGATGGTGGTGGTTCAGCTAATCCGAAAGAAGTATGAAGCGCCACCCGAACAGTAGTGTAGCAAGTATACTATCAGGCTTTCCGCTCTCCGAAGTTATAGTATTACTTACACTACCTAGTATTGGTACTGGTGCCAGTATTGGGTATTGGGTAACCTATTGGAGGTTTGGATCTGGGTCTTCTTGCTGTGCCTCTCCGGTCTGGACCTGGGTAACGGAGATCTCGGCTCGAGTCAGTAGTGTAAGGAAGAGCGAACACCTCCTCCTCCATTCGTTGGATACGAGCGCTTACACATCGGAATTACGTCCAATGGGAGGGAACATGAACGGGATTTGCATAGTAATCAGCTTATAGGCGGGGCCTAGAATTATTCCGCAGGTTGACACTCTGCGAAGCATGAAGCTAATCACAAGCAAGCAATTAATTGAAAAAGTAAAGTGATTCTGCACCGAGTCCTGACGGGTTGTTACGCTAACAAGATGACGGACTTACATTCACACTAGATGCGACCCTGGGCGGACTTGAGAATCAACTTTTTACCTGGAAGTCGGGCGGCTACAGCGGCCGAGAGGGAAGCTATCTCTCCCCCCAGATGCTTCCCCCAGATTTTCCTGTCAAGCTTCTTTTTTTTCTCCTCCGATTCCCCTCTTTCTTCTTTCTTTCTTTACCTATTTTGACTCATTGTCCGTTACTATCAATATTGTCACCACACGGATATCTGCTTGTATTCGTGTAAGTGACTCTGCACTAGGTTAGTATGTACAGAAACCTGCATTTGTGGACATGCAAGGTGACAACGGTAGATAAGGCGCACGACCGCAAAGATATCAGAAAGGCTAATCAATGATACGACACAATATAATACAATATATTGGTGGCAGCTATCGCGTTGCGTTATTGTGTCGCGTTATTCAGCTCGGAACCACAGGAATTGCCTATGCATATTGGGGTTTTCAGCTAATAAGACTGCGCATAACTACCTGATCCTATGTAACCGATGAGATGGGTACCAGATAAAAACTTGCATACGCGGGTAAGTAATCTGGCAATGTGCCTAGGCTAGGCTGAACAGAGCCCAGAGCGACGATCACTCGTATCTACCTAGTGTAAATGAACCTGAGCGGACCACGCGTATCAGTCCATTGCAGGGAGGTTCACTAACACGATGTGACCAGCTTTGAGGGAAAAGTTCGGGTATGGGGTAAGTATTCAGTTAGAAAAAAAAGTGCCATCAAAGCATTTAAACCACTCAAGTCCGAGCTATATACCCGTCCGGGTACTTCTGTGCCAGCTAGTATCGCATAACATACTACCTATGTAAAATGGTAGATAGAAAACATATGAATCCCCTTCCCTTTTCAACGTTGCATTCTGCTAATCTTAGGTCAGTGACGTAGTGCAGCTAAGTCCCGGCAAAGATACGCTTTTAATTAAGCTCTAAACTTTATTAAGGTTAGTGCCCGGAGCTTATCCAGATTCCAGCCCGGAGCTCAACATTATCGGAACAGAAGCGACCAGGGTGGCAGGGGTTCAGATCATCAGTTGGCCTCAACTTCAAGGAACCATTCCTCTTAGCTTCTCAAAACTCCTTCTTTTTTCTCACTATTTCAAATAAATTCTGTAGAGCAAAACTCAAACACCTGAAGCGAGAAACGCCAAACGAAAAAGATCAATGCGATCCTTCGGCTTAATGAAACGGTATAAGACGAAAAGCCTCTTTAATGTAAAATTACATCATACATGTCGTCTGAGCGTCCGAGCCACCACATACATGGTTACAAACTTCCCGCTTCTATACTACCTATTTGGCATTCTTAATTCCGAACTAGCCAATGAGACACAAACGTCCAATTAGGAATGAGAGACTTACATAAGTACTACACCACCTATAAACCTTACCTATAACCACACATATAGTCCTATATGTTGTTGCACATGTGCTACCCTCATATGCAGGATGATTAACACTCATGCCGAATAAAACATCGAATCGCTGGATAATTCCGTTAGTTTGCAGAACGGTCAAGCACAACACCCAGATTTCGTGCGAAGAATGATGCATATGCATATGTATGTCGGTTATGCACATACATGCATACATACATCTACACTTAAATAGGTAGGTATATCATATCTTGTCTTGTGAGTAGTGTACAGTATGTTATAATGAATACACATATACACCTACACTACCTACACTACATAACCTACGTACGTAACATACTGCTGCTTAACCTCGCTAAAAGTTTGGTCTCTCTCTGTCTCTTATTTTTTTCGTTTCCCTTTCCTTTTCCCCGCATTCGAACCCTCGCGACTCCAGTCCCGCTGCTACGATATCTTACTGCTATAAGTTAAAGGGGGTATATAAGTGGGCACCGCTATACCCAAGACTAACCGAGCCATATGATCACGCTCTCCTTTCCCCTATTCCACCTGATTACCCGTTCTTCCAACCAAGCTATTTTCCTCTAGTCTCTACACACACACACATTGCACTACTATATAGTGCACACTACCTAACACAAGGACCGCACATGTGTCGAGTTTAGTGTTTATACCTTCAGTCACCCTGTGTATTCGGCGTGTCAGTTTACAATGCGCAAACGCACTACTTAACCTACCTACCTGCACAGCCCAGACTAGGTGGGTTGAAGATCCAAATATGCGAGATGCTGGGTAGATGCTATGTGAAATTACCCATAGGGGGAAATGACCTCTTCGTATTAATGCGTTTTGGCCTTACCATCTGGCTTTTATCTTAGCATCTTGGAGACGATAATAAGTGGTGTATTTATTTTTAGCTATCTGTTTATCTGCAGAAAATTACCAGAACGCTGCGGGAGGGCTTGTCCGCGCCAGGATCTTGCATATGATATGGTAATACTGACTGACTGATATAACCTATGGTAATGTAGGTAGTGTATGTATTTCTCCAAGGGGTCTATGCGTTATCGGCTAGCAAAAGAGAGGGATAGAATACATACACTACGAAAACAAGAACCAAGAAAAAAAATGGCATGTGCGCCGCGTGCTCGGCTCGGCACAGATCTCCGAATCAGCTTAACCTGTAGGTATTCCCAGCACACTTCGATGATTTCCCCCTTTCACC
The DNA here is from genome assembly GCA_022578605.1 of Camillea tinctor. NCBI lineage: Eukaryota > Fungi > Ascomycota > Sordariomycetes > Xylariales > Graphostromataceae > Camillea > Camillea tinctor. The sequence continues at coordinate 135,544 of MU394120.1, forward strand.
TGCCCGAACCGTAGCAATCTCGCCTCTTTTCTGTGTCAGGGGTGGTCTTGTCTCGACTGATAAACCGGGGCGGACCTAGCTGCTATGTAGCACGCTTCCCTCTCACGCCCGGCCTTCAGCACCTAGTAACCGGCGCGAGACTTCTTGTGTATCTTATGTATGCGTGGTGTTAGTTGTATTACCTACTGTTTGCATGCTAGAGTCCACCGCCCAGAGTCGCGGCGCGCGGCTTGGGTAGCAACGAAGCCCTGCGGCTCCCTGTCGTGTCGTACCTTTTTTTCGGTTCTGTCTCTCCTTGTCTTTGACCCGCAGGTCCTAATGATCTGATGAAAGTGATCGTGCGCGTGAATGCCCCGTACAGCAAATCTTATTTAGACTCTCCCATGGACCCGGCTGTCGATTTATTCTCGAAAACCACCTACCTAATCTCCTAACTCCTCCCCCCTTCCCTTCCTTACCTACCCTAATAATATTGTAATGGTAATGCCGAAGATGGAAGCTTCTTCGGGACTCCGGTGCCTCTCTCTGCTGCTCCTGGCGGCATCGTCATCCGCTTCGGTGATACAACGCCGGGACCCGGTCCCTGCAGGTTATGTTGCCGCACCTTATTATCCGGCGCCTTACGGCGGCTGGGATGATACCTGGAGCGAGAGCTACAGCAAAGCTATCGAAATGGTCTCTAAAATGACGTTGGCTGAGAAGGTCAACATCACTGCCGGAACCGGCATGTTTATGGTATGAGCCACAAGTTGTCCAAATAGATATGATATATACTAACCATGTTCCCAGGGTATGCTCAACAAATAATACGAGTTCTGTAATACTCTTTCGCCCATCATACTGACTTAGTTGTCTAGGACCCTGCGTAGGAAATACCGGTAGCGCACCCAGAGTAGGGTTCCCGCAGCTATGTCTTCAGGACGGGCCGCTGGGAGTCCGCACAACGGACAACATCACCGCCTTCCCGGCAGGAATCTCGACAGGAGCAACGTTCAACAAGGACCTGATGTACCAGAGGGGCGTGGCTATGGGTGAGGAGTTCCGAGGCAAAGGCGCCAACTTTTATCTCGGCCCGTCGGTCGGTGCGCTGGGTAGGAAACCAAGGGGAGGTCGGAACTGGGAGGGTTTCGGAGCAGATCCCGTGCTCCAGGCGGTGGCCGGTGCCGCGACGATCAAGGGAGTCCAGGAGCAGGGCGTCATCGCTACGATCAAGCACGCGATTGGAAACGAACAAGAGCTATACCGGATGTACAACCCCTTCCAGCAAGCGTACAGCGCAAACATTGGTTAGACCCCTATGTTGTCGATCTCCTTGTGCTGCAAATATCTAATGGATTCTTAGATGATCGATCATTGCATGAGCTTTATCTGTGGCCCTTCGCCGAGGGTATTCACGCCGGTGTTGGCTCGCTGATGACGGCATACAACGCTGTAAGTGACCCGAGCAGTGGTATGATTCCTCGGTTCTTAGACTAACCTGTTATAACCCTACTTAGGTCAATGGCTCCGCGGTGTCCCAAAACAGCTATCTCATCAACAATCTGTTGAAGGACGAATTAGGATTCCAGGGCATCGTCATGACCGACTGGCTCGCACAGATCTCGGGCGTTGGCTCTGCCCTTGCCGGTCTCGACATGTCCATGCCTGGAGACACGATCGGCAACCAGATCCCTCTCCTCGGTCTCAGCAACTGGCAGTACGAGCTCACACGATCTGTCCTGAACGGCTCGCTGCCCGTAGACCGGCTTAACGACATGGCGACCCGTGTCGTCGCGGCCTGGTACCAGATGGGCCAGGACAAGGACTACCCGCCGCCGAACTTCTCATCAAACACGGCCGACCGCGAGGGGCCTCTGTACCCAGGTGCGCTGTTCTCGCCCACGGGCGTGGTCAACCAATACGTCAACGTGCAGGCGGACCACTGGAAGGTGGCCAAGGCGGTAGCGCAGGAGGCCGTCACGCTGCTCAAGAACAATGGCAGTTTCCTGCCCCTATCTACTTCGTCGCCGTTGTTCGTCTTCGGCACCGACGCGCAGACCGACCCCAAGGGCGCCAACTCGTGCACGGACAAGAGCTGCAATCGCGGCCTCCTGGGCATGGGCTGGGGCTCCGGCAGCGCGAACTACCCCTACCTCGACGACCCCATCTCGTCGCTGCGCCGCAAGGCCGCCAACGTGACGTACTACGCGACCGACTCGTTCCCCAGCGTCGCGGCCCCCACATCTGACGATGTCGCCATCGTTTTCATCAGCTCGGACTCGGGCGAGAACTCATACACGGTGGAGAACAACCACGGCGACCGGGACTCGTCAGGGCTCGTAGCGTGGCACAACGGCGACAAGCTGGTGCAAGACGCCGCAGCCAAGTACAGCAACGTCGTCGTCGTCGTGCACACCGTCGGGCCAATCGTCATGGAACCCTGGGTCAACCTGCCCTCCGTGAAAGCCGTGCTCGTGGCGCACCTCCCGGGGCAAGAAGCGGGCGACTCGCTGACGGAGATCCTCTTCGGCGAGACGTCTCCGAGCGGGCACCTGCCCTACACGATCCCCGTGTCCGAGGACGACTACCCGGCGAGCGTGGGCCTCGTGGCCACGCCCCTGAGCCAGACGCAGGACACCTACTCGGAGGGCCTGTACGTGGACTACCGGCACTTCCAGCAAGCCGGGATCGCGCCGCGCTTCGCCTTCGGGCACGGGCTGAGCTACGCCAGCTTCGCGCTGTCCAACGCGAGCATAACGCGCATCACCGACCTGGGGACCTCTCCGCTCCCGCCCGCGCGCCCCGCGAAGCCCGCCTCCCCCGTCGCCAGCATGAACACCACGCTGCCCGCCGCGGCCGAGGCGTACTACCCGGAGGGCTTCGACCGCATCTGGCGGTACCTGTACTCGTGGCTGCCGTCGAACGAAGCGGACGACGCGCACAAGATCGGGGCGGCGGGCACATCTAAGTACCCGTACCCGGAGGGGTACTCGACGGAGCAGAAGCCGGGCCCCGCGGCGGGCGGGCCGCGGGGCGGCAACCCGGCGCTCTGGGACGAGGCGCTGCGCATCAGCGCGACGGTGACGAACACGGGCAGCACGCCGCACGGCGGCAAGGCCGTGGCGCAGGCGTACGTGCAGCTGCCGTCGGGGACGGGGTACGAGTCCCCCGTGCTGCAGCTGCGGGACTTCGCGAAGACGGGGACGCTGGCGCCGGGGGAGAGCGCGGTGGTGCAGATCAGCCTCACGCGCAAGGACCTCAGCGTGTGGGATGTGGTGGCGCAGAACTGGGTGCTGCCCGGGTGGCCGGAGGCGCGGACGGCGGTGTGGCTCGGGTGGGCGAGCGATGATCTGGCGACGGTGTGTTATTCGGATACCCTGACGTGCGAGGATGGGGCTGCGAGCCCGGTTTGAGTTGGATTACTAGTATTCTTTACAAGTCATTAATGAGAAGGAGAAAGATGTGTGTTGTTGTTACGGCTAGGTTCGATTATGAATATAGGAGAATAAGGGGTGTTAATACCAGCTGAAAGGGAAGGTAGCAGTTTATAGAATACCTCTATGTAACGTAATGAGTAATATCTCTGGTTGGAGGATGTATATTTTGCCGTAGCAGTAGCAGACATATCGAACTTGTTACTCGAACTTGTTACTATCTCGTCATAAACATGGGAATATATTCCTCCGTATTACTCTCAGCTCTCAAGACGGTGACGATATATTGATAGCAGTTTCATAAACCCTACATTGTTACTTTTTCTATGGTTTAGTCAACAAATTTCCACAAGAAATATCTTTTTCATAAGTCTTTTCCCTCTCTCAAAGCTAGCACGTGTATGTTGTATGTAGTGGTATTTCTACATCTGGGCCTCAGTTTTACCCCTTAAACAACGAAATCCCTCAATGTAAGCTGGTTGGTTAATCAATTGTATGTCCATATTGTAGAGTATATAGCGCTTTTCTTTTTTTACGTTGTAGATATATAATACACCTCGCTACGCCTTTCTCTCTCTCTCTCTTTTTTTTTTTTTTTCCCTAGCCTGAGGTGGTTCGTCAATGGATAGAACTCTTGTCTTTTCTCCTCCATGCCCTCTCCTCCCAGTGTCTATAGGTTCTCTCAGTTCGACAGCGTGGCTCTCTTCTTGTCCTTCCGCCTCTGTAGCGTCTTCCTCCCGTTGTGCGTCCTTATACGGCTGAGGAACCCGTGTCTCCGCTTGCGCACAAGCCGACTCGTCCGTGCTGTGGTGGCACGCGGTCCGCACCGGACCTGTACGCCGGCGCCAGCGAGCGCAGGGTGTGCTGAGATCGCAGATCGTGGTACGAGATCTAGGGTTGCTGCTTCGGTGGTAGAGGGGGATAGACGGGACAGTAACGTCGTGCTGGTGCTGCCAGGTGCGCGGAAGACGCTGGAGGTGGTGGGTAGGATCGAGGGTCGCAGCTGTGGGAGGGAAGAGAATGCCCTGTGGGGAGGGAAAGATGAATTGTTTAGTTTCCGGCAAAGCAATTGATTATTGGAAATTATCAAAGGTTATATTTTATATACCGTTTCGTCCCGAGAGATTGTATGCTTGCTGTGGCCTTGTTACTGTTGGCGCAAGCTCTCTCGAAAGCTGCGCGAGCACCCGCGGGTGCGAGACAAAGCGATCGCATTTTGTTTAACCTCGTCGCATGTATTTTTCTCAATTCCTCTCTTAGTATCTTCCTCTCGATATGGGTAAGGAGAAGAAGAGAGAGAGGAAGAGCAGAGCTACGTTTTGCCCCCCTATGATGTCGTAGTGGTGGATGAAGATGAAGAGCGAACTGAAGTCGCTAAAACTAAACCAAAAATTCAAAGCATCTGGCAAAAGGTGGACACCTGTTGGCGGGGTATACTTGACGGTCCGGCAGTCTTTTTACAGTATTATTTTGCATTATGGACTGTAAAACACCGTGGAGTTTCATCAATGGCTGCATTTGGCAGTTACCTACAGTAAGCAGGTAGGCAATATATGTTCTTGCCTTACATGTACTTACTATGTATGCTCTGCACCTTCTATTCTTGTCTCGAGTCTAGTTGTACAATGTAAAAAGTACGTAAGGGATGATGCTTAAGTGATGTAAAGTATTGTGTAATTGACCACCTAAGGTTCGCTGATTGCCCCTGCATTCACCCACCCGATGATGATAATCTCTGTTCATATCTCGAAGAACTTTGAAGAGCTTCCCAACGATGGCCGAATGTTTTGGTAGATGATAGGTAAACAAGCATGTCTACAAACAGAAAAGAGACCCTTCCTCAGGTAAACAGTCATTGGAATCTTTGGTGTGCAAATTTTGGGGGCCACGCGCACAAAATACCTATTATTTACCACTGCTATTGCTACATTCCACGGCATGAAAGACATATTTCGGGAAGAATTGATAATTATGGATATTGCGAAGATAAACAAGAGGTGTTACCCGAACTGCTGAAAAGTAAATTGCAAGGGGCGCTTTGCAGTAATTCGCATGTGCTGGAATCTCAATTTGTTGGGTATGATAACATATGACTGCTAAAGCAAAGAGAGCGACTACGAAGGCTTTGACGCGTCAAGTACTGTACAATAGCACTGCATCGTCAATATTTACTTGCCACAATAGGTAGATTACTGAATACGTACAAGTACTACACCTCAGAGTGAAGGAACAGAGTACACAGATAAAGGAGCATCTCCCAATAAACACGATGTTCAATCATTCCGGCTACGAAGGTATGTGCTTCTAGGCTTCATTTGAATATCATCTTCCTCATGGCGATGCAGCAAGGCACCGTTCATAATGAAAACGAAGGTTGGTTTGAGAGAGCAAAAATTGCGATCAGTACGATCCCGAAGGATAATACAGGGCAGTCAACTCCGCGCTGTGCAATGCAGGCCTCCTGCCCTACCACGGGAAATTCTTGAGCTTCCCGTGATTAATCAAGGTAAGTATGAAGAAGAAAAGAGGAAAAGAATTCTTCGAAAGATGGGAGGGAGGCCAGGTATTTATAGGCAAATGGGTGGCAGAATTGCGAGAGGCGGTGAAGAGTAGCATATGGCAGCCTATTGTTCTGCCACTTCCTGACAGTCTGACAATTGCTAGGTTTGCTTGACAGCCAGGTGCCAATTGTTGACTATTGAAAGCACCTACCACAAATGGGCACCTGCGTAGACTAGTAAGGTTTGTACCTAGGTAGCCCCGTACCTATCTGCCTATCTGATCTCATTATGACACGTGACTGACATCACTTTGAGACCAAGCTCAGGCCAATTGGCAGGTCCAATTGGCAGGTCTATTAGGCGGGTACGTACCACACTCCATAGGTACTTAGGTACATATATATTAATTTGACCCGATTCGTAGGACCTAAACGCGAAAATGGCCCTGACCCCCCCTGGTCTCGCGTCTTGGTTCCTTCACGCGTTCTCCAGTTCTCTAACCCTAGCGTAGCTGCCGCAATATCTCCAAGTGTACCTTCTTCTCTCTATCCCAATTCGGTGCCTAAGGGAAAGCAGAACCCAGAACCCAGAACCCAGAGCACCTACAAACTAGTAGAAACCCACTTGTACCCTCTATCGCCAGAAACGTGACAAACTCTTTCTTTTACACATACCACACCACCCACACACACCTGCATACACACACGCACACCACTAAGCGTCATTCATCGTATCGTCGACTCCTTAGGGTAGCAATGAAGAAATCTTGTGTTGTATACCTCCCAGCTATCTAAGAAAGCAGAGGCACATACACTTACTCACCACTCATTGTCTTGTCCTGACTTGGCTTTGTATTGTCGTGAATCGCTCAATTTCCCTTCCTTACCCACGCTGCCATTGCCTACGGAGCCGAGTGCTCTACCTTCAATTGCCTCGATGCCTCTTTTCCCCATATCGCCGAATGTGCAAGAGTCCGAAACAGCTTCGAGGAAACGAACCCACGACGAATTTGTTGACGGCGCCTTTGAGGTCGCCATTGATTCCCCATCCGCTACAGAGAACCTCCTCGAGGTGGCCCAGAAACCCCTAGACATATCCCCCCCAACTGTCAACCTTAGCCCCCGTAAGTCTTCCCAAATGTCTATTTCTTCTTTCACGTATGCGCTGGGTTTCATATCTCTAACCACAAGCACCGAACTATAGGCCTCACTCCTATTCCAGCTATCGCCATGAGTTCACCACCGGGAAGCAGCCCGGCTGCGCTCACAGAAGCTGGATCGAGCACACCTGCTCGAGACTCGCCTTCACCTAACAAGACCCCTTCTAAACCCCCTGTTGCCCCGAGCGACGCACCCACACAATCCACGCCCCCAGCAAATGCCACCCTATCTTCTGATGCTACGAAGGCAGCACCACCTAAGAAGCGAAAACTTACCCAAGCAGAGAGGGATAAGGAACGCGAGGAGAAGAAGCAGAAGCAAGAAGCTGCTGCTGCTGAGAAGGCTAAGATAGCCGCCGAGAAGGAGGCTGCCAAAGCTGCCAAGGCCGCTGAGAAGGCCCGCATTGATGCAGAGAAAGAAGCCATCAAGAATGCTAAGGCGGCCGAGAAAGCCAAAGCCGACGCAGAAAAGGAAGCAAAGAGGCGGAAGAAACAGGAGGAGGAGGAAGCTGCGCAGCGAAAACAGGAAAAGCAAAAGAATCTGATGGCCAATTTCTTTGGTAAAGCTCCTAGTACCCCGTCCAAGAAAACCGAACCCCAGACGGCCAAAGCCCAACAAGACGGCACGAGTCAGGCTACATCCAAACCGGAGAAGGAGCCGACCAAGTCCGTGTACGATCTCAAATTTCAGCCTTTCTTCGTGAAGCCGGGAGTGACCGTCGCCCCGTCTCCTTTCCCCATGGATGATGAAACGAAGGAGGCCAAATCTAAAATACTGGACGAATATGTCCAGAGCAAGCGAGGCGAGTTCGACCCAAAGCCTTTCAAGCCAGCCGAAACTTTTAATACTATTTTCCCGAATCGCCGCGGGTTGGTTCCGCCGAGTGTCAAGAAGATCATGGAAACAATATATGGCGATCCCTTTGAGAACTCGCTTGGTGCTACACCCTCCAGAACCGAATCCCAGACCGAGAAACTAGTTATCAGCGCACAAGATCAGCTCAATTCTGTTCCTATGAAGTACTTGAAGTTCTACGAAGATGTTCGGCCGCCCTATTATGGAACGATGACAACACCCATGACTGTGGAGAAGCTTCGGCATCTCGCTCGCAGACCAACCGGAAAAGCCCTACCGTTGAACTACGACTATGATTCGGAGGCGGAATGGGTTGAGGATGATGGCGATGATGGAGAGGATTTAGACGATGCAGAAGATGACGAGGAAGACCAGGAAGGAGATGATGAAATGGATGACTTCCTCGATGACTCGGAGGATGTCCACACTATCATTCGCCCTGGTTTCGATACCAACATTCAACCGACAAGTACAGGCATCTGTTTTGAAGATAAGAAACGGCTAGGACCATGCGCAACAGTATATAAATACCGGATGGAATTTCTCCTTGGTAAGAATTGACTCTTCCCACAATACTATAACCCTTGCTAACTAAACTTGCAGATACCGTTGAGCATCATTCAATGATTGATCCCTTTTCAACAGAATACTGGCCCTCTCCCACAAAGAAGGCTACAGTTAGTAATGCAGCTACCTCTGTGCCGATTCTTACAGCATCTATGCCTCCGCCAGCCGTCCCAGGCGATACAACATCAGCCCCGTCGGGTGCCAAGTCATCAGCAGATGATAAGGACCTAGTTCCATCGGGTATGCTTGATGCGTTTAAGCGTGCTGTTATCAGCGATGAACTCAAAGAGTTTTCCAAATCTACCATAATTGAGATGTTAGTCAGAAAATTTCCGCCATGCACCAAGGTACAGGTGAAAGCAACCTTGGACAAGTTTGCCCATCGTGCCAATGTACCTGGAGAAAAGAAAACAGTTAAACACTGGCAACTATTGCCTGGTGTTTGAGTTGCCCGGAATTTATTGAAGTGTGTGAAAAGAGGAGCAAATAGGCGATGGTAATACCTCAAACCGTAACGCCATCATACCTAGAGGGACAAGGGGAAGGGGTCTCTCTCCTGTAGGCCCCGGAAGCGAACAACAACGCTTCCATAAAGAGGGGGCCATGAGGAAGGGGGGGGAAGACTACATTTCTACATATTGCACCGCCAGCAGAAGGAGTGACAAGCAAAAAGGGCCACTGGGGATGTTTTTGGCATATGATCATTGCTTTTCGGGGTCGCTTAGGAGAGAAAAATGGGACAAAATCTAGGGAACCCAATATATAGGAAAAGGGGTGGAAGAGCCAGATAGGAGGGGTGGTACTGTACATAAACATCGAGAAAGGCCCTTGCTTCCTTAGGTATCTAGGTATGTATGATGTTATTCTATACACATGCATACATGTATATACCTAGATTTAAAGAGGACAAGGAGGCCAAGGGAAGGAGAGAGAGAGAGAGAGAGAGTGGTCTTCAAATGCGATTTGCAACTCTTGCTTGGGGGGTTTCCCCAATTTTCACCAATGGTACGAAATACCTTTGAAAAATGGAAGAGTGGTTAATGAAAGCTACGATAACCGAAGTTGTTTGATCTGATTTACGTGAAAATGTGTTTGTGTGATGGTGATAGTTTTACCCCTTTTTTTGATTTGGGTACTTGGGTAGGTTCTATATGAGAGGCGAGGAAAGGAAAGAATGATCTTCACTCTCCTTCTTACATACCTCTTCCCTTCCCCTCTTCTCTTAGATACGAGCGAAGGGAGGATATTACGTAGGTCGTGGATACCCCGTTAAAGATTGCTTATCAGTCGGTTCTGGTTGACCAGATCTTGCTGAGCTGGACGCGCTAGATGGATGGTAGGTGAAGGAGGTGAAGTAAAGGGGTATGCTTGGAGGGCGGAGAGGCATATGCTGGGGCATAGTGATATATATACTCGTTGTGGACTACCTAGTTAGATGAATTTGACGTATTTGTAACTGAATGTATATATATATATATATATGTGTGTGTGTGTGTGTCTATGTGTATATACTAGGTTAGGCACCTTTCCTGTATGACCTATATGCATATCTAGGGGATGATGGATAACCAGAGTTGGTTTTTTGCTCTATCACGGTTCGTTTGCCTTCTCCCCCTTCGGGTTATCTAAATTGAGCTCCCATGGACGATGCTATGAAAAAAAAAATGTAAAAGAAGAAAAGGGGAAGGGGGAGTGGTGTTCACTATTACGATAGCGGCGGATTGTAATGCGCAGGTACCACACATTTTTCTCCGTATACCTACCTATATATAAGTATATTTATTACCGCCATGAACAAAGCCTCGCGAATTTGCTACATAGGAAAAGAAAAACCATAAAATTGCACGTCCGTACGTCCCACAACATACCTACAGCTTAGGTTAGAACACCACATGGTTAAGTAGGTGTTCGTGTAGATCATACTACTACGTGCTTACCTACCTATCAGCCTTACCTGCTGTAGGTTGACATAGCTACGTTGGGTGGTATTTGATATGTATGTATATATATGTAAGCTAGGTCGAGTAAGCTGGCAGCAAGATCACGCAGGTACGCAAAGAACCCGCAAGAGATGTAGTTTTTTTTTTTTTTTTTTTTTTTTTTTTTTCACTCTATTAACTTACTGTAGGGACTTTTCCCGGCCCCTTTCCTAACCCCGTACTTCTATCTTGTTAAATACCTAGTAGTACGAAGTATCAGAAAGTAAAAAAAAAAATAACAATATAACGACCTCCTATTTTCCTCCAGGTTAGCTTCATTATATATGTATCATATAAACAGAACTAACACATAAATTGCAGATATGTATGTATGTATGTATGTCTGATGCATAGAATCCGCCCTCTCCCCCCTCCTCTCTCTACCTGCAAGCCCTGCTGCCGTATCACCCACCCACCTAACCCAGGCAAGGCGGGTAACAACCTATCTACGTAACGTACCCAACGCTCTCCGCATGCGAATAATCTCTTATGTTAGGCATACAGCTGTTTTAGGCAGGTATCGTTATGTTACGTATATCTAGGTTAGGGGGTAGAGGTAGTCCATACCGTGCTGTGCTGTAGAATGTGTGACCACGTTTCCCCCTTTCCCTTCTTTCTCTTTTATAATGCATGTGCCCCTATATATATAGTCCTAGCTAGTATAATAAATCCCCGGCCATAGTCTACTAAAATATACACGCTGTTTTCACATCAGGTATCTTACGTAGGTAAGTTATTATAAAACCCCCATACTCATGTGCAAAGGGTAAAATTTCCAACCTCCCGTACGGTGTTTGAGCGAAGAGGGCGAGAGGAACAGCATAAATATAGAGGAACTAACCTAACCTAACCTACGTACTTATTAGTCCGCTAGGCGCATGGCATAAAGGCAAGTATACTGGTTTTTGGGGGTTTTTTTTTTTGGAGATATGCGCGTCGGGCATCGGCTATATGCAGCTCTAGATAGAAACGCATTTATGTTGGTAGACCGGTAGCCTACGTAGATACTGGCCTACAGCTAGTTATGTTGACTACAATATAACCTACCTATATCCCCCCCACGAGATTGCTGTCACGCTGTAAGTAGACAGACATATACCATTAGAAACTCACCATTACTTCTAAAGCCGAGTCCTAATAACATACACATTCTTCAATGAGCCAATTTTTTTTTTAATATTTAACTTGCATTCATTGACTTTTTTTTTTTTTTTTTTGGGTTTCGACTAAGGCTCAGGTTCAGTTTTCGGTTTCGTAAAAGAATCCCCGGTACGCCTCTGACCCTTATTTGCTAACCTGCTACCTCAACTCGAGATGGGGCCTTTTGGCGGTGATGGTGGTGGTGGTGGTGGTGGTTGTAGTTGTGGTGGTAGTGGTAATACAAAGCTGTGTTTTGTGTACAATACAATGATTCATGACAGAATGTGTTTTATAGATGAAGACAAGAGGCATCAGAAATGAGGGTGAAGATTTTATTCCTCTCTTCCCTTTTCGACGATACCTGTTTTTCCTCCTTTTTCCCTTGTGTCCAGTCCGCCCATAACATTAGGTACCTCGGTGAAAGAAACCTCTCGAAAGCCACTCGTTTTTGGGTGAGGAGAAAACTCCCCGAACCCTAGAAAGAAATAGGGGAAAGTAAAGGGGCTTTCCCAATGCTTTGCAAACGCTCATGCTTACTGTGGTGATGTGACCCCCGCCCGTATTCATACATGTGTCTGCTACACTCGAATCCCTCATAACCAGTAACATTATCGCGGTATCATCCCGGTGACACCCATCCCGCAGCATTGGGTCGAAAAGATGAGGCTGAACGACGCAAATTAGCAACCCCCCCCCAACGCAAATTGACCGGCTCCATCGGTGGTCTGTCCACCTTTTTACTGGAACCACTCTGGTCTCCGCCCGGACAAGCATTCCCCGCTCTACAAAAGTCGCGAGCCCTTAGCATGCACCTATCCGTACCACGGAACTCGTCTATTCCGTATTCGGTTACCTATCTGGTCGATGTAGGGAGCCTCTGCCTGAACTAACTACGAGCGCTGCTGCTCCTCCTGTGCTGGTCGCGCTTTTGATCGCTTGTCGCCATGATGGTTGTGGGCTGCTTTCTCGCGGCGCGACTCTTCAATCGCAACTCGTTGTTGCATGCTGGTATCGTGGCTCTTAAATTCGATCCGTGTCTCCGATGGGCAGTTCAGCACGCGACGCATCGTCTCACTAGGAACAGGAACTGTCAGTTGAGACCACAGGAAAGAAAGAAAAAAGATATAAAAACATACCGAATCTTCAGGACCTTCTGGCCGGTGCTACGGGTCCAAATGCTGAGTACGTCCTCCCCATTGCGCATACTAAGCACAACGCCACAGACCTCGTCGGTTTCATCCCCAAACTGGTCACCCACACAAGCCATGAGGAGATCCTCATAGTACCGGTCCGCGACACCCTTTTTGAGCCGTAGTATCCATTTGCCACCATTCTTGTTCTCTTCGTCTTCCCATATCGGGCGAACTCCCTTCTTGAACAGGTGGTAGTCCGAGACGGTGGGCAGAGAGGATGGCCGCTTCAGGTGGGAATAGGCCAACCAGAACTCTTCCACGGTCTTGACGGACATCATAGCGTGGAGGGTCTTGTCGTACTCGATATAGCCATTCGCCTTGGTGATGGGCGGTCGGTACCAGAAAACCCAGGTGTCGCGAAGAGGATGCACCGACAGCATGGGGGCTGGTTGCGCAGCGCCCTCGGCGATAGATCCCATCAATGGTTTGGCGATAGCTGCGGGTCGCATAGCATCCTTGGACGACTTCTCGCCCGAGGGGGTCTTGGCGCCAACAACACCCATAGCTTGCTCGAAAGGGTTCCCAGGCGTCTTGGGTGTTTTGGCCGAGCCGAACGAGGCAAATGCGCCCGATCCAAGACCGAATTGATTCGCTCCCCCGGCGCTGGTTGGAGAGGTCAAACCACCGCCGGAGGTCGTCGAGTTGAAGGGAGCGGGGCGACTGAGGGTGGAAGCGCCTCCATTTCTTCGGGCAAGACTTGAAAAGTCTCGTGGGGTCGAATTATCCGTCGAGCTAGGTGTGGACAGCGTAAGGTTGGCACTGTTTTGGTTGTAGAGGTACAAAAATGTGTAAGTTATATATAGTATATATATCGATGCATAGTGCTATATTGTCGAAATCAAGACTAGAAAACAGAAACAGAAGCAGAAGCAGGAACAGAGGTAGAGGGAGAGGGGACAGAAACAGAAACAGAAACAGAAACAGAAAAGTGAAACGAAAGGGGGGAAAAGAAACTAGCAGAAAAGAAAAATAAAGAGAGACATACTTGTTACGGCGAGTCCATATCGATTCCTGTCTATCCATGGTGGACTTGTCGAAAAGGATATTCGGTTGTGCACGAGGGTGGATTATTTCTGCTAGTGGAAATATCCCAAAGGACCCCACAAGATATTCAAAGAAGAACAAGAAGAAGAGAGGGACGAGGTTGAATAACGAGAGTGAGAGTGTCGTGTATTTTGTAAGTGTGTGTACGAGATCTTTTTGACTTTGAACCAATTTGTCTTCTTCCCTTCTCTTTTTTCTTAACACTATATATCCGCAACAGATAATTGGAATAGCAACAAATTGGGCTTCTTCGGGGTTGATTTATGTAAATACCGTGTGATGTTGGAACTCGAAAGGACTTGCGTGTGCGTAGTAGGTAGGTATGGTGGTAGTGGTGATGATGATGATGGTGGTGGTGTCAGTCAGTAAAGTGGTAATAAGTAGCAGTAGGAGTAGTAGTGGTGGTGGTGATCGGAAATGGTTTAGTATGTCTATTAAAGAATATGGCTCCGGGGTGAATGTGACAAGATGCAGATATGGCGTATGGAGTTTTCGGAAGTAGTTCGTTTTCGTGAACGACGGAGTAATTTTCTTTTTCCTTTGTGTTTTTAACTTGGGTAGGTAAGATATGTAGCTTGAGGTGTAAGGTGTAAGGTAAAAAGGTAGGTAGGTTCAAGTTGAAAAAAAAAAAAGAAAAAAGAAAAAGGTTGGTGGTGGTGTGTGTGTTCTGTGTGTAAGTGAGTTTATTCTTCAAGAGAATAATTTTTTTTCTAGTCGAGGTTTGGAGGTTTTTTTTTTCTATTAAAAAGTCATGAGAAGAGATCCTAATGTTTTCAATGCGCCTGGAGACGGCCCTACGGCCCAACTGGGTATGGAAAGAGCTTAAAGGTGGCGTTACCAATCAGTGTAAGAACCATAAACCACCTGAAAAAAAAAAAAAAAAAGACCTATTGGGGAGGGGAGCGGAGGGGAGCAGAGGGGAGCAGAGGGGAGCAGAGGGGAGCAGAGGGGAGCAGAGGGGAAAGCATTAGCGGGTCAACTGCGAATCAAGTATGTACCACCACTGTTGTGTTCGCTGTGGAGCCGAAACTGTGTTGCAGCCTTCAGTGTTTTTCCAATCACACCATACCATCTCCGGTTAATCCTAAACTCTAGAGAGTCGCCAGATTCACCTTAAAGTACCGACCACACCTAAATTATGTGTTCGAGGTACCTTGCATTGTCTATCTGGGCGGTGGAAACCGTTGCTAAATTCTTGTGGACGTCATTAGGTTAGTTTTTATTTTTATTTTTATTTCTGCCCCCTTCGGCTCTCGGACCTTTTTTTTTTTCTCTTCTTCTTTTCTTTTTTTTTCTTCAAACATTTATCAGACCACCAACTCAAATCATCGCCGGCCTGCCATAGCAGACACATACCCAAACTGTCTCTACCACACGCGGCTGACGATTCCGATGTGTGCGTCGAGATCAATTTCGAGAGAATCCCTTGTTTAAAACCATCATCACGAGGGCCCTTAATTGCTGGCCTCCCATGATGCGGTGATGACCTGAAGCAAGTTTGGACATGTCCTACCTTATTGCATGCCTGTGCGTGCATTATTATCTATGAACTATGCAGTGTCAAGTATTCTTGTTTTCGTAGGTAAGCTGCTTATATCTCAACTTCCTGTGTATTCCTTTCTGGTAAACCCTATTCTGCCCTGATGACTTCTTTTCTGGTAAACCGACTTTGCTCAGCCCGCTATAATGTAATGATTCCTGGACTGGGATATTGTCACTGTGGTTGAACCTGCGGAAAACCCGGCATGTCTGAGCAGCCTATTTGGGGTGGGCATGCAAGTTATGGAATCAACCCGAAAACCAAAAAACTCGGAATAGAAAAATAAGTGAAATCACGCGGCAAAGAAGCTAACCCTGAATTTTGTATTATCAGAGTAGAGGCATCAAAAAGTGTGTCGTCCCCGATGCGCAAAATTTCTCGGTGGGTCCGGCTAGCTACCTTCTACGTATTTCTCGTCTTGTACTGTCATGACGGATTTCCGGACCCGGTGACTGCGAGGTGACATACGCACTCTCCGTAGCCTACGAGGGTCAATCTAGGAAGTAGATATTGCTGTTTGGACTTCCCCATACAGACCGCAGTACTCGGTGTTTTGGCTGCTTGGATATCCACCAAATCAATGGCAAATCCATGCTGCATAGGCAAGTCATTCACACAACAATAGTTCGAAGCAGCAAACTATATTCGTAGGGGCAAGATCATCGTCGATACATATGCTCGGGGTTATATATAGAAACCATAGACATCAAATGCCATTCAAATTCAAAAAAAAAAAAAAAAAGAAGTCCTCGTACGTACACAACTTCATCCCTTTCCACATTTCCTTTCCGCTCATGAGAACCACCGCTCCATCTATAGCACGGGGCCGCGGTTGTTAAAGCATGGCAGAAATCCATTCTCAGCCATACATCTGCCTATTCCTACTCGAGTATTCCCATCGCCTAGGATTAGGACATGATGTTCGGTACCAGTATCGTTATTTAACAAGAAAGCCACCCCTAGTGATCCAGCCATCGTTCATATACCCCTAATCACATGTGACATGCTGCTTGTCTTAAAAGAGGGCGCTGGAAAACCAGTGATGGTCTGGTCTAATCTAGTCGGGTCGAGTAATTTACTGGTCCTTGCCCAACGAGTCGGCCTTGGCCCGGAGGTTGGCAGCGGTCGAGCCAGACTCAGTGAAGTATCGTCCAAGCATGGGCTGCATGAAGGATCGGAAGATGAGTTGGGCACCCCTGGCTCCGGTAAGCTATAGAAGTCATAGGCAGGGCTAGGAAGGACTCACGAGAACATGGGCAGCGACAGCCAGAGCAAGAACACAAACTTGAATGTGTAGTAAAAGGGGAACCAGTAGACGACGCTGAGGGCGCTCTCTAGGACACTGGGTTACAAGTTAGTATTGACAGACAACCGGAGATAATGACTCGAGATCGGCTTACGTGAAGAAGGCGAAGACAACCCAGTACTGAGATAAGGTTAGCTATGGGAATATCGCAACAGCATAGATAGTATTAGGTACATACAGTTAGCCACTGGGTGTCATCAACCTTGTTGGCGCTGAACAAGGCAGACAAGGAATAGTAGCCAGGAACAACACAGCCGGCGAAGTTGGTCAAGAGCTGGCCACCGAGGTTGAAAACGATGAAGAAAAAGTAGAGGGTGGCAACACCAATGACAGCGTAAACCTTAGGAACGGCGAACTGCTTCTCAAGGTTGTTGAGAGCCGGGTATTTGGAGAGCTAAACGAGGTAAAAAATACATTAGCCCGGATGCGATACAAGACAAGCCTTGTCGCCGAGAATCAAGGCTGAAAGGACGGGAGGAGTTGGCTGGTTGGTTACTCCTTAGAATGAGTACACATACCTCGCGGTCGAGCTGGGTGATATAATGCTGAACACGATCTTGAGCAGACATGGTGACTGAGATCTATACAGACACGGCCAGAGAAGGGGAAAAAAAGAGCTCGAAGGTGGGGGATGGCTTGGTGATGTCAAGAAATGGACAAGGGAGGGAGGAGCAGTAGAAGTTAGGGGGTGGGATAGATTAGCTGTGGTATTATTATTAGGGTTAGCAGAAAAATAATAAATAGTAAAAATAAAGCCACCTTTGGCTTATTGTATCGGAAGTGGAGGAAGACGGTGAGAGAGACAGAGGTAAAAGACAAACCTTTCTTTTCCTTCGTTGTGCTCGAGGTAGAGAGAGAGAGGGAGAGGGAGAGATATAGAGTTGCCGTCGGACTCGGGTCAAAGACAATATTCAGGATCAAATGCAGGTGCTGGAAACAAGATAAGGTAAAGGTCTTGAGTCAGAATGTGTGTGTGAGTATGTTCTTTATTTATATATATATGTATAAAGGAGGTTGGAAGACCAAGGAGGATAAGCAATTGATGGCGTGGGATTTGTGGGAAGGGGAGGGAGAAAGAGGACCTTAGTACGGACTACAAAAAGTTGCCGGGGAGTCGAGTTTAGTTACGTATTGAATGATGAGTGGTGGGTGGGCACCGGTTCCAACCTAGCAGCCTAGACGAACCAAGACGAACCCAGTACCAGAAGATGACGGAAGACCGAGCGGATGGGGACACAAGGGTACAGTACAGTACTGTAGTAATTCACTTGACAGCAGCTGAATTGGTCAGCTTGCCAGTCGGACGAGCTCGAGCAAGGGCCGTCGGCACCACCTAATTCAGCCGTCCTCTGCTCCCTATCAGGTCCTCTACCCCACTTAGGGGGATCGAGCTCGGGCCAAGTAGCGATTAAGTACAGTAGGCACCCACTCTGCATCCTCAGTTACGTCCGTACGGATGTACCTACTCTTAACCTGCTCTCCTATTTTCTACCCGTTTATCGGTTTAGAGGCGGGTAGCACGGATCTGTACATTATGTATACACTATATCCGATGTATAGTTATATACTCAACATACTTGCATAGTACATACATGTGCTATAACTAGTGGACCAGGCTTCTTTTTTTCTTTCTCTTCTTCTTTCGGCTTTCCGTTCTTTGCACTATCTACATAGTACTTAGCTACATAAGTGTACAGTCCTCGGAGAAGCTATTAGGTTGTCCTCCTGCATTTGCATACAAAACAGACTGCTTTGTCTTTGGTGTAAGAGGTAAGTAGGTTAGGTTAGGTAGTGCATTTTGCTTGTGCGTTGCAGATGACTTCACATACCTAACCGATATGACGGGAATAAGGACCTACATTGCACTCGGACTTTTGTCTCACAGAAATGCAGGCACTAGACCTGAGAGAGTTTGAGGCGTAATCAGGTCTTGATATGATCTGCCAACCATGAATATGAATAGTAGCTAATCTACTTGTATGGAAAAATGCTGCATCATTTAGTTGTAGACTCGATTGTGTTAGATAACTAAATAAAATTAATGGGATTCTCAAAGCTTTTATACCTAGGTATGTACACAATTTTACAAAGTAGGGTAGGTAGGTACCTACCTAGTAAGCAGGAGACAATGAGCCGTACGTACAATATGTATATTTTATACGTACCTATTTATACACACATAGGTACATATGTACTTTGTACTACTGGAGGCATATGGTTATTGCCCGACATTACTTAGTAAGTACTACAACTTGCAGTGTACACTAAAAGCTCAGGTCTGGGTTAAGTACCTGCTGCAATAACTCAATCATAACAAATACACAAAGTACGCCCACGTGTAAAGCTTAGGTATCTACCTATACAAAGTAAGGAATTTTTATTGTATTGTAAGGCGGTCAGCAAAAAAAGGCAAACATTACATTTACCGCCTGGCAATTAAACACATCACATCCATCCATTCAGTTTGGTGCCTGGCTTTAAACATACACACACACATACACACGCACCCATACATATGTGCACACCACACACCACACACACACACACACACACACACACACACACACCAACCAACCAACCAACCACTGACAGCTTAAACCTCTTGATCAATCCTCAACTTTCTATATGCAGCCTCTAATCAACCCTACCAATTGTATTAAATCAGGTGGATTGTAAGAGGCAGGCTAAAGAGATTCAAGGTTGCATAGCTCAGTGTATGGCAAGCTAGCTGCTACTGCTACTCTACTGCTAACTCACTGCTGCCACTTGATTATTATTTGGC
Organism: Camillea tinctor; assembly: GCA_022578605.1. Taxonomy (NCBI): domain Eukaryota; kingdom Fungi; phylum Ascomycota; class Sordariomycetes; order Xylariales; family Graphostromataceae; genus Camillea; species Camillea tinctor. The sequence continues at coordinate 155,024 of MU394120.1, forward strand.
TGTGAGTTACCTCTTTGACGCACGTGATTTGACGTTCGTCCTGCCTAACTTAAGGTTTCCTGGGTTTCTTAACCTTCCAAACTTTAGGTAGGTACTTCACTCACTCACATACCTAGGTACCTTGTCACCTACCTACCTTAGGTAATCTGTAACCTACACTACTACCACACTAGGTTAGCAACCGAAAAAAAAAAAACAAGCTACCTATCTCGGCCAGCTACCTAAACACACCATCTCCAGCTCCTACCTACTAGTACTCACCACCTCTCACACCATTTGGCACTTAAACCATCCATTTGGTGACCTACATCCATACAACTACTAGGTGCTGTCGCGACTTCGACCAAAGCCATTGTGCAGCAAATAAAAAGCCGATTTGGTAAACCAAGCTTTTTCGGTACGTACCCCTTCCAGCCACACTTGATTTTATGTACTTCCAATTGGTGCAATAAAGTCACAGACCATTTCCCTTCTTCTTTTATTTTTTATTTTTCTAAAAAGAAAACAAAAAAAAAACTGCCCCAGTTATTAGCACCGTTCCCCACCTTTTCCCTCAGTCCAGCAATTTGTCGTTGCCCCGACAAGAGAGTTTTCTTGTTGTTTGGTGTCTCCTCTATTTCTTATTTTTTTTCTTTGCATCCAACAAGAAAACTCAATACCTTTGACTGGTGACCCAGCAAGCTGGCTACAGGCCTCATGTTCATGTACTAACCCTAAGCAGCTTCGTCCTATCATTCTTTTCTACTTCTGCATATTTTTTCCCTACCCTCTTTCCCTTTTGTCGCGCTCCGCCGAGTTCTCCGCCTTCTGCGTCAATCCTGTGTTTATTGTGCTTGTCGCATCTCACCCACCAGGGTAAACAACCCTCCATATCATGGAGCCAGGCACGTCTTCCCTCCCCCAGTCCATGTTATAGTTTGTCTATTACCTTAACTATATGTTATCGCCGAGTCTATGTCGCGTTGATGTTGTCTGTCTAGGTCATTGTGGTTATGCATGTGTCTTCTAACTATCGCGCAGACAATCAGCCTCTCGAGGCCGGCGGCACCATGTCGCAACACCACTCGAGAAAGCGGACGCAGTCCAGAGCCTCAACTGCTTCTGTCCATAGCATCGCGACCCAACCCACTCTAGAGCATTCCCTCCCAGTCTCGCACCCCAATGCCTTTGCCGACCAATGGAATCCGAACGATCACGGCGCTATGCAAGCTTCGAGAGGCTTGTCTGTGGGTCCGCAGATGGGACAGCAGATGGGACAACAGATGGGACAACAAATGGGACCTCAGATGGGACCTCAGATGGGACCTCATATGGGACCTCATATGCCTGCTGAGGGTATGATTCTGCGTCCAGCATCTCAGATGCAGGCTGCCCAGTCCTTCCCTATGGACTCGAGCATGCAGTCATCCGTCGGATCTGCAATGGGTTATCCTCAGCATCCGGCATTGCATCATAGCCTACAACAACCGGATGCCTACGGACCCAATGCTAGCTTCACTGATCACGATAGTCAGATGTTTGATCGGGATGACCATGATGATGGTGATCCACTTGCTGCTCCCCCTGCTGGCAACAAAGCAGGTTCTGGCCGTACCAGTGCCAACAATGAGCTTGAGATGCGCCAGCTGTTCCAGGCCAACCGACACCGTAGACTGAACGAGGTGGCGGCTGAGTTGCATGGCAATGAGCGAGGCCCCAATTCGGAGCGCACTCGCCAGATATTTGCCATGCTCTGGTAGGTTTGCCATTTGAGATTACTCGGCGTTCGAATAGACCATTGACACGGTGCTGATAATTACGTGCAGGATCAATCAGGTTTGCTCCAAGGGCAAAGGTTCCGTCCCTAGAGGACGAGTCTATGCGAACTATGCTTCCCGCTGTGCAACGGAAAGAATAACTGTCTTGAACCCTGCAAGCTTTGGAAAATTGGTTCGAGTGCTCTTCCCTGGACTTAAAACCCGCAGACTCGGCGTTCGTGGGGAGTCCAAGTATCACTACGTCAGCTTCAACCTGATTGATGACCAACCGGAGCTCAGAGAGCCTGCTATCCAGCCTGCCCTCCCGATTCCAGAGCCGGCAGCGCTCACTAGGCCTTATAGGTAGGTTTATTTGGTGTCCATGTTTATATAAAGATACTGGTTATCTAATACTTTGCAGCAATGCCAATTCACAGTCCCCGGCTTTGAATGCAGAAAGACCTAGTCTCCCATCGCCTCAGGCTCCTCAACCAGCTCAGGCCACTGCTGCATCTGGATCCGGATCATCTTGCACCAGAACTCACAGTCTCTACAACCTCCCTGATGTCTCGAGCATCGACCAGCTTCAGTCTACCAACAATAAGACGGCGTTACGGCTCTCATTTGCACCCGCTACCGACGATGGTTTCTTGCAGTCCGAACCGCTCGTTCTGCCACGAATTGACTCGTTTCTTCCCAATGGAACAGACCCTGATGCAGCCAAGTCGCTCACTGCATTGTATAGATCGCACTGCACATCCCTTGTCGAGTGCATCCGATACTGTAAAGAGAAGACATTCTTCCATCTGTTCACATCGTTCCAGGGCACTCTGACCATGCCGGTGTCACGACTCTTTGCTAACCCTAACGTTACTGTTTGGATAGAAGAGTGTGATTTCGTGATGTATCAGCGAATGATGCGAATTATCTCTGGACTTACTCTGCAGGTCGTCCCGAAGGCAGTCCTGGACACGCTACGAAATATCTCGGAACGATTGGTGCCCCACATCCGAGACTCCTTCCAGGGTCAACCACGACACGTCATACTGGCTAAAGAGGCACCAGCTACTATCTTCGCCAGTCTCCTCGACCGAGCTCTCCGTGTCAACCTTACTGCTCATGCGGCAGCTAACATGCTTTCCAACGCGGCCAATCGTGATCAGATGTACCTTGACTGGGTCACCATGGTCCGCATCCGGAAAATTGCTGAGTGTGTCCCGACTAGAGGAATGGATGACCTTGTGAACCTTCTTCTCCATGAGCTTCGAGATCTGTTGAAGCCAGTCGGCATCCCGTGGGAGATAGAGTGTCTCACTTTGTATGGCGATCTTATGCTTCAAAATGGACGTAATCCGCATGCAGAGGATCCAAGTGAGAATAATGCACAGAATGTGCTTGAACGATGGGTTCAGTTCCTTCGAACCCTTCCTCAGCGCTTTCCATATGCTACGCCTGCAGATATTGTATGGTGCGTACAGAGAGTTGGGACTGAAGTGATGCGTGACCTGACCATTGCTCAAGGTAAGAGCTTCGGTTCATGGTGGGTCACCAAGTGTTGGGTTGATGAGATGATTGCCTTCCTTGCGGAGCAGGGAGGCTTCATGCAAATCAAAAGCTCCTGCCAGTCGGCTGCTGCTAATCTCCAGGAATCTGCCGCGGCAACGAAGGAAAGCCAGGCCGGCTCTCGACGCAGCAGTGGCAGCGAGCAGGGTGGTCTGTCCCAAATGAATCAGCCCCAGCCCGACCGGGCGCCTTTCCCTTCCCAATTGGAGGCCAATGACCAGAGTTCGCTAGCTATGGCGAACCATGATGATAGTGGAATCGGTATTAGGACCCCCGAAGATGACTTTCCCATGGACAAATTCGAGCTCCAGCAGGGCCAGAGCCAGGGACAGGGACAGGGTCTACACTCTCTAGGTCTCGGCCAAGAGATGCAATGAGCGATGATAGCTCTTTTCTTTTCTCTCATTTTCGACCGGCTTGTCATATGCAACGGGCGTTTTATGGCTGGATTTGTCTATATAAGGCACTGGCGTTGGTGCTGGATTGCTTTATCCGGCCGCATGGTTTTTATAGGGGTGGAGTGGTTATGACTTCTGGGTGGTGTAGGGTGCAGGGAATCGGCCAAAGGATACGATGGTATACGAACGGTATGACTCAATATACGACGGACGAATGGTGCCGGATACGACTTGGCTGTCCAGGTAATCTTTTCCTGGAAATGTATTAGTGTTTGTAATCTTGCTATATCTGAAGGGGGGAGAGCACGCATCGCGTGTGGGCATTGCTTCGGAGCAGATGACCCCTTTCCTTCTTCTTGCTTTTTCTTTTTCTTCTACGTCCAAAATTTGGAGGGATCGGAATTTGTGGTTGGCTACCATTTTTTGCCTGGTAGGCCTTGGACGGGAGAAAGGCTCTTGGAGGCTTGGATGTCAGCCGAAAGGGGTTCTTTGATTTTTTTTAACCTGTTGTTGTATGTTGTAAGTAGAGTATACATCTACAGACAGGTGTGATACCCACGACATCGTTGATAGTATTAAGATAATACTGTCTTAAGAAGTTTTATGTGTATTATAGGTGTGATGTGTCAATTTGTGACTTGATAATGATGAACATGAACAACTATTACTACGACTATACAGACACCAATTATCACTACCGCTACTCCCACGGCTACCCCCAGAATCTATACGTTAAAATAACTTCCATCTTCATGATCATTTTCTTATTTTACGATCACGTTACTAATGTAGAAGGGAGACAAGCGAGATGGAAAACTGGAAGAGGAATAGGGGGGAGATAGATAGATAGATAACCTAGTTAGATAAATCGTAATCCACCACCCCCTTTCCCCCTTGTCTTCCCTCTTCTATTATAGTAAACAGTGATGTATAGTGGTGGAGTGTTTACCTTAGTATCTAACCTAGATATGTACATGTATGAATCTTGTTACCTTTTTTAGACGAGTTTTCAATGTTGTACTTGCATACAGAACACGCGCTGGTGGGGGGTTTATGTAGTGTGTTACGAGTCAAGTTCTTGAGCCAGCAAATAGACTGAGACCACAAAAGCTTCTCTGAGGTCTTTCTATCTAGGTAGGTCGGTACCTAGGTTAGGGTACTTAACTAGCTTAACCTAGGACCTACTAAGGTTAAAAGACAGACTTTACTCGACATAACACCTGTGCACCCTGTCTGTCGTTCGAAAGGCTGCAGGGGTAAGTTTGTAGTACGTGGATAGGTACATATGTACTCGTACTGGAGTTGAAGGGGGTGCGGGGCTAGGGCTGACATGGGGGGAGGGTTGAAGACCTCAAAGGTAAAATGTGTTTCTTCATGTACCTACATACTATTGGATAGGTAGGCAGGTACATTACCCTGTCCCTCTTTTTAGGGTAAGGTTACTTCTTCGTCTTTGCCCGGTTACATAACCGTACTACTTTTGTTGATCTAGGATCTAAAGTTTCCACTTTATTCTTTTTTTTCTTCTTTCCCCTCCTCCCTTTCATGCCCCACCATCGAGTTACCATTGGCAATTCAACCTATGACCTACATTACATACATAATAAGATGGAGACCTGACATGCTGCTAGTACGAGCTTTTAATATTTTTTTTTTCTTTTTACTTTCTTTCTTTTTTTTAACACTTGTTCTACCCTACCTACACTACAGGGCGTCCATAAAAAAAAACATAACCCCAAAGTCCCATTCCGATTCGGGACCTCCATTCAAGGGGACCTCGAAAGGTTTTGGGAGGAAAACGGGGCCATTGGGGCCGAAGATCGCATGGCACTTACACTACTTATACAGTCATACTTTTTTTTAATCGCTAATCGGCTTTTCTTTCGTTGAATATTGAGTTTGTTGAAACAATCAACCATACCCTTTTTATATTTCATCTGTGTCTATTTGTCCCCGTGTGTGTATGTGTGTATATGAGCTGTTGTTGTTGGATAGCTGTCCCGAATTCCCGAGTCTTTCGTTCGCCTGCTCAGATTGATTTATCTTCTTCCTCCTCCTCCTCCTCTTCCTTCTCTGTTATTATATTTTTAAGGCTAAATCTTCTCTGCAAGAGGACCAAAAGATTCCCTTCCTTATTCTAGCTTACGGTCGTCATGCAAAACGGAATTGCTACTAGAAACACCAGCGACAAAGGCTGGATTGTCCAGAAGTTTGGAGGTACTAGTGTTGGAAAGTTCCCCGACAATGTTCGTACAAAAATACCACCTTCGCATCATCTTCCCCGGACCCTGGCGCTTTCAGTGTGACTGACCGTATCCCTCAACCACCACTACAGATCGCAGAAAACATTGTACGGTACGATAAAGAGGCATTGACGTTTCTCGCTGTGCCATTAGCTGACTAGACCAACCAGCGCAGGCTTGAAGTCGCATAAAATCGCTGTTGTATGCTCTGCGCGAAGCTCGGGCAAGAAAGTCAGTGGCACCACCAGCCGGTGAGTCACATACACATCTTTGTTACTCCGAGATAATATCAAGTAAATGCTAATCCGGAGCCATGGTATAGACTGCTAGAGGTATACAAGAAGCTGCGCGACATCTCTGCTGCTACAAGCAACGATGCTACTCAATATGAACTCGTCCAACACGCAAAGACCACCATCAAGGAGATATGTAGCGAGCACCTCGTCGCTGTCCAGGATTTCATAAGGAACCCAGAAATACAGAAGGAGGTCTCAGGGGGCATACAGGATGACTGTCAGGAGTTGATAGACTACATCATTGCTTCTAAGCGCTTTAACTTGGAAGTCAATGCCAGATCCAAGGACCGCGTCGTTAGCTTTGGAGAGAAGCTGAGTTGTCGGTATATGGCCGCAATGCTGAAAGACAGGGTTCGTCGATGTCATAAATCGTTGGTGGGTTGTTGTTTGCTGACCAGACTATCAGAACGTTGAGGCCGAATACGTAGACTTGTCCGATGTCATGCATTACGACAGCACAGATCGATTGACGCCTGCCTTCTTCAAAGATGCTGCCGCTATTTTACGGAAGCGGATACTGGTCTGCAATGATCGGGTTCCCGTCATCACGGGCTTCTTCGGGAATGTTCCTGGGAGCTTGATGAATGGAGATATAGGACGGGGGTACACTGACTTATGCGCCGCATTGGTAGCCGTAGGAGTGAAGGCCGAGGAGCTGCAAATATGGAAAGAAGTCGATGGTATTTTCACCGCAGATCCCACCAAAGTCCCAACAGCCCGGTTGCTGGAAACTATCACGCCATCGGAAGCAGCCGAGCTTACCTTCTATGGTTCCGAGGTCATCCACCATCTCACAATGGACCAAGTGATCAAGGCACAACCGCCGATACCCATCCGCATCAAGAATGTTAAGAATCCCCGCGGGGACGGTACCATAATTGTGCCAGACTTGGTTCAGTCGCCGGCGCAGAAGATCAAACGGTCGCGGCAGCCGTCGGACCCAACTACGCCGCGTAAGACGCCGAAGCGGCCGACGGCGGTGACGATCAAGGACAACATCACAGTGATTAACGTTCACTCGAACAAGCGGTCCATCTCGCACGGCTTCTTCGCGCGGGTCTTCTCGATCCTCAATAGCCACCGTATCTCGGTCGATCTCATCTCGACGAGTGAGGTGCACGTGTCCATGGCGATCCACCAGCCCGCCAGCGCGTCAGTGCACCTCTTTGAGCGTGCGCGCGCAGAGCTCGAGGAATGCGGCGACGTCAGTATCCTGCCGGACATGGCTATCCTGAGCCTCGTTGGTGCTGAGATGAAGAACATGATCGGCATTGCTGGTCGCATGTTCTCCACGCTTGGTGAGCACAATGTGAATATTGAGATGATCTCTCAGGGTAAGCAGATCCTCTTCCCCTTACCCCTTTACCCCTATTTTGCCAAGCCACTTTTCCCTCCTCTTTCGGAGAGGAGACCAATTACTTATCAAGTTCCCGTTGCTAACTCGGTGGTTTTCAATATAGGTGCCAGTGAGATAAATATCTCGTGTGTTATCGACGCCAGAGAATCTACGAGAGCAATGAACATACTGCATACGAATCTTTTTACGTTTTTAGAGTATATCTAGGGAGATGGCGGGTGATAAAATTTTAAATAATGCGGTAGAAAAGAGGCATAGAAAAGAAAGTAAAACTAGAGTAAATAAAAAAAGAATGTAAAGAAGAAATACTTCATACGTAAAGGAATGAAATAAATAGGTGAAAAGTGAGGGAATTACCTATTAGGTAGGTATCTGACGAAGGAATAACATAACTTGCTATCATGCCAATGTGTATGGACGTTCTACCGGCTCTACCTGCGTCTAACTGGTTACAACCTGAATTTTTGGTTGAAATTACAGAAGAGAATGCTCTCTTATCCAATCATCTACATTCTAGGTTAAGTTATCTACTTCGTCTTAACAGCAATCATCTCCCGTAATTGTTTCTCTATTTATTTCCTTCCTCCAACGTTTTGCGATACGGGTCTTGCTTGGGTGAAGGGGGCAGGGGGGTAGCAAGGTGTTGTAAGTGTGGTCCACCTGTACCTAGGTAGAGCTGGCGCCAGCTGTCATAGGCGATGAAAATTACTTATTAGGTAATTGGGTCCTCCCTAAAAGGTACTTTCATAAGTACCTGGACCTAATAATGTTCAATGCTCTCTTAATCGATAAACCTTCCTCATTCCTCTTTCTACTCTCTCCATCCTCCAACTTGAATTCGGTCTTCGAAGACATCGCGCTGCTATCAGGTTGTCCATACTTATCATTCTCTCCCTGCGAATTTAAAAACCACCAACACGCGACCGAACCTCATTCCGCCCTATCCCATTATTAAACAAGCGCCGAAATACCGCCAAAATGCCGAAAGCAGAGGTTGGCTCGGTGAAGCATCTCAACAAGCAGATGAAGCTGAAGGGCCTTCAACGACTGCGCTTCTATTGTCAAATCTGCGAAAAACAATGTCGCGACGAGAATGCCTTCAAACAGCATACCATGAGCGAAAGCCATGTGAGAGCCATGCTTCTCGTTGGCGAAGATCCCAAGAAGTACATCAACGATTTCAGCAACCAGTTTCTCAAAGATTTCCTGCAGTTACTGCGCACCAGCCACGGCGAGAAGCAGGTCCAAATCAACCAATTCTATCAGAACTACATTGCGCGGAAAGACCACATCCACATGAACGCCACTCGCTGGCCTTCGCTTACCGAATTCGCCAAACACCTAGGAAGAGAAGGCATTTGTAGAGTCGAGGAGACCGAGAAGGGAATACACATCGCATGGATTGACGACTCGCCCGAGGCCTTGCGCCGGAAGGAGGCAGTGCGCAGGAAAGAGATGCAAGATAAAGGCGACGAGGAGCGCGAACAAAAAATGATAAGGGAGCAGATACGGCGTGCGCAGAAAGAAACAGGTGCTCAGGAGGAGGAAGCCGAGGACACAGCGGTTAGAGAACTTAAGCGACAAGAAGGGGAGAAGGTCAAGCTCTCGTTTGGCGCAAAGCCAGCGACCCAAGCGGAGACTTCCTCATCCACGATACAACCCAGCTCGAGTACTTCAAAATCGCCAGAGGCAGACGAGCCCGCGACCAAGACGCAGCCGGATGACGCCAAGACGGTACAGGATGCTACGGACAAGCCCGCCACCGCTCCCATCTCCATGAAGATGGCTGCCAAGCCGCAGGTGAAGAACGTATTCGCCGCGGCCAAGAAGAACGCATTAGGTGGTGGGTCCAAGAAACCCTCCGTTTTCCAGCAGCCAAAGAAGATGAGCGAGGCGGAGCGGATTATGAAGGAAGAGCTTGAACGGAAGAGAGCACGGGAGAACTCGGGACCTAGCGGGTCTTCTAACAAGCGCCAGAGGACCTAGAGTTCTCGATGAAAATTGTTTGGTTGATTGGCATTGGCGACAGCGGCGTTTTTTCGGTATACCAACTGGTTAGGGATAGTACACTCTATGCAGCATGTTTAAGGAGTTTTGCTTAGGTTGATATAGTTGGAGAGAATTAGAAGACATGATATTGAGCGGTCTACAATAGTTTGATGTATGATCTTGCTTGCTCGTAAAGGATACAACTTTACACTGGTGCTAGGGATTTACTATGAAATGTACCCTGTCTTTCTGGCTCTAGAAGTGCCTACGCGGTTGATTATAGGAAATCCAGTTGTGGTCGTATATCCAACGAAAATATGTAGCCATTACGGAAATCAGGGGACTCACATAACGATAGACCCTTCCACGTCCAATGGGATAGATAGAGTATGCGTTTGTAGTATATGCAAATGCCCGTTTTGGCGTGATCCTGCTAGGCAGAACAATTTTGATCTGAGTATCCACGCGTTCACATATGTAAGTCATGTATGCTGTGCCCATACGTACAGCATCAGTCGACTAGTGATCTGCTTGCTCCATTTAACCTCTAACCCTACCGATGGCGCAATTCCTACCACGCCGAAGCTGAGGCCGAAGGGCGGGAGAAGGATGCCGAACAACTCTTATCTATCTGGGATCCACGACCACGACATCTCTTCGTGGGCAGCTATGTTATATATCATACGCTTGATGTAGTTAAAACTTTGTCTATGGAGATATCTAATATAATGGCAGCCTGCTCGTGGATGCATGTATATACACTTCTTTCTATAGATACCCACTCGAAAGCCTTTCCCTTTCCTTCAGGAAACGGATTCAGCAGTGACATACCTTTCTCCCTTCTGATAAGTCCTAACCAAGCCATCTCTTCTATCCCGAGCTCTGGCAGTCCGAAACCATTCTTCGTATCCTGAACATACCCTACCGTGACGACCACAACCGCTCCCTTCCCCGGCCATAACCCCACCGTCCCGTACTGGTGCACCGAGCTCCCACCGTAGCACCCCCGACCTGCCCGCCGAGCCGCAAGATGTGGTAATTGTCGGCGTGGTATCTCTTGGGTGAAGAAGAAGGAGATGGTGGTGGTGAGGGTGGTGGTGAGAAGGGTGATAATGAGAAGAAGGAGTGATGATCCTCGAGGCGAGGGAGGCGTGCTCGGGCGCTTCGGAGGGGAATGGTGAGTTGCTTTTCTTTTCCTTTTTTTTTTTTGGACTTCTTTTGTACTGTATCTTTTCCCTTTTCCCCCCTTTTCACCCCCCCCCCCCCCCTCTCTTCCTTGTCAATCCCCTTAATCACTCCATAAGATTCTCGCAATCCACATACCTCCTTTATATATACAAAGACTCCTCTTTACCCCCCTAATATATATATATATATATATAAAGACCAAATCTAACCCCTTTCTGTCCCAAGGCGGCCACCTCCGCCCCGACCTCTTCCCCGGCCCCGCCGCCCGCGCGCGCCGCACCGGAGACCCCGCGGCGGCGGATGGGGTCGCGCGCTTCGAGCTCGGGACGTGCTGCCGCCTCGTGCTGCCAGAACAGGGGGAGGGAGAACGGGGGACGCTGGAGCTGCCGCTGGGCTCGTGCGGCATCGCACCGAGGTGCCCCGATACAGTGGAGAGCTATTATGGTGTCCAGGCCGACGGGAGCTTGGTCGTGGGCGCCGCGGGGAGGACAGGGAGGAGCTCTGGAGGGGCGTGTGGGATGATGCGGAGCTGATAGAGCCCGCGTTGGGGTATTTTGCGCAGTGGGCGAGGGAGACGCTGGAGGGAGGGAAGGGGGGGATGGTGGTAGATAGTTTGGACGGGAGTTATAGGGGTGAGTGGCTTTTTATTTATTTATTCCTTTCTTTTCTTTTTAATTCTGATTTATTTCTTGGGTGAGCACTGGATTGTTACCTATCTATCTATCTACTATGACACGAGAGTCTAGGTATTGGCGGGTTAGGTACTTTCATATTCTGATTCAGGGGCTGAGTGGAGAGAGCATGGTTATAGTACACGGCAGACGATACGCCTCACATCGGACAGGTGCCCGGAAACCCGGGACTGTTCATCTGCGCCGGGTTCGTCGGGCACGGCATACCCAATGTTTTGCTGTGCGCAAAGGGGGTGGCCAAGATGATCAGGGACGGTTGCGAGATGCCCACGCAGCAGTCGGTAATTCAGCAGCACAAGTAGCACCCAACTAACCTAGGTCAATGTATTGGAAGTCCACTAGGTTAGGTGATGTAAGTGGAATGCGTCGGAAGGTTATGATGACGTTATATTGGTTCAGGAATGGTAAGGTTGATAGGGGGTTGATTGGAGGGTTGTCTAGGATTATTGATGTGAGATATGACCAATCAACTTAGACGAGTCGGTGGTATTTGATGTGTTAGGCTAGCTGTTATGTATTTGTGTTTGTGTACTACAATATCTATTGTATGTACCTGTTGGGGATTTGTTTCCCCCCCTTTTTAGTCTTGTCGGTTCTTTTACTACATACATAAGACTAACGTGCACTCATTAATGTAATCTAGTATATTGATAAAAATATAATTGGTAAATCTTTGAAAATTTAGGTATGTACTGAATGTAATCTGTATTGTAATAAGTTTCTATAGTCGAGAGTTTAAATCGAGAAAGAATGTGAAAGATCAGACATACTACATATGTACATATGTACTACATATGTAAGTTAGGTTAGTACGAAGTATGTATAAGTATGCAGGGTTTACTTTGGTATATTTAGCCTGGTGGTGTTTTAGGATGACTGAATCGAGAGTAAGCCGGGATGTTACTAAATGCTTCGGAGAGTGAATTATTGAATTGATAAAGGTGTCCAGTTCTTTTAACTATGCTCTCCTCTCTTCCCATCTTGGGAGCCCGAGGAACCTGAGCTTGGTATCTATATGCAGTGTAAGTTAATACATGTAACCCTAGTAAAGGATATTGTTGAAAGGTGGCATACTGGGTATGTACTTCTATAGATAGGTACCTTAGCAGCTTAGGTTATTCCCCTCTTTCTCTCAATTTAGACGACGGATGCAAAGTTGATTCATTTAATCTATGTAAATTGTGAATTGAACGCATTTTACATTATATCTGTCCTTTATGTATTTTGGTGTTTTCCGGAGTTTACTTTTTCTTCTTTTCTTAGATAGTTAACTATATGTATGTAAATAAATGGCTTTGGTTTAACAAGGTTTCGAAGCTTTCGATCGGAGATAAAAAAGGGTATCGGTATCGGGTTACATAGAAACAGGGTATACTATTGGCCAGCTATCGAAGGACAGGGGTGTGCCTATCATCGCCTCAGCGAAAAGGCCTACATCATCCATGCGCATGCTTTTTTCCTATTCACTGCTCGTGTCACCTTGTGGACCTGCCACTTTGCCTCAACCTTTTCTTACTCCTCCGTTTTCTAGACTAAAATAAAATAAAACTAAAACTAAGAAATAAAATAAAATAAAGAAAAAACATTACCTGCGACAAACTTACCTACACTTACACCTACACCTACACCTACACTAATAAATTAAGTCACGATTGTGTTTGCAATCCCCATCCAATCCGCCATGGAGTATGGCCTGTAACGAAATTCACTATTTGCCTGTTGTCATTGTATAAGTGAGCATATCCAATTCCCTTTATTGTCATTGCTGCCATCTGTTCTCTCTCTCTCCTGGTAACGCGCAACCAAAACCATCCTCACCTCACATAAACCCCCCCTATCAAACTCCCGATCCATTCACCACTCCATGGTCGCGGCTGGTATGCGACCTTGGTCTGTTGTTGTTTAGCACATGTTCAGCATGCCCGGGTTTCAATGTCCTATTTTGCTAATTGGTATTGGAGAACTGTAGTACCTCTACGCATTTGTTTTCTTTCCTTTTATATCGCGGGCTCTTCTCTTCCCACTCATGACTGTTTAATTCGCGACTATGGATACAGATACCACAAGTGCATCTGGCCAACAGCCTGCCACGATGCCAAACCCTAATGCCGAACCTCAGCCTGAAACTACAGACCTGGAGTCATCGTCGAATCAACCATTGGCCTCCATGAGCCATGACGCGCCCATAGAGACATCTACCCGCCAAGATGCACCGAACCATGAATTACCCCAGGAAGCTGTTCAAAGTAAACCTACAAGTGATGCTGCCTTTCTCGACCAATTCGACGAGGATGACGATGCCGCCGCCGCCGCATGGGATTTCTCCGAACCTGAACCTGCTCCAGCACCGGTGTCAGCCCCAGCTCCGACTACGGAACACGAACAACCCCCAGAGCCAGCTCATGAGTCTGAGCAACCCGAACAGTCTGAAGAGCCCGAGGAACCTGCGCAGACGAGCACCGCTGCTAAACATTCTAGCACCATCTCATTTGCACGCACCGTATCCCATGAAGTGAGCTTCAATGATGATGAGGATGTCGAATGGAACTTGCAGCGTACCGATACGGATCCCTTCAAGTTTATGCCCCCGAATGAGAGAACAAACTCTTTTCCTGCTGTACCCCAGGTGGAAAATGCAGAAGACCGGATCGATTCACCGCCTCCTTCAAGTCAAGCCCAGGAGATTCTTCAAGAGATTGAGCGACATGGGCCTCACACTGATGCTGATGCTACACAATCTGATTTCACTCAGCAATATGAGGAAGAGCATGATGATGGCCAGGAGGCGGTAGTAAATGACTCGGCTCAGCAGTACATTGGTGGAGATCTTGTTGGCGCTGCAGAAGATGCATCCGACTCTCGGTTTGAGGAAGGTCTACCGTTGATTCCACAAGATGAGCCGAAGGATCCGGATGCCAAGAACGAGGCCGGTCCGTCACCCTCTGGCGATCTGTTTGCGCAGGACGAAGCTGGTGAAGGTGATGATTTCTTTAGTCAAGTGCAGGATGGACTTAAACCAAAGGATGACGCTTTCGACCACGCCCTTCATAGAAAGTCCACCATAATGGTGATGGGAGAAGCCATGGATGCTGCAGCGAAATCAGGTGATCTGGACTCTGAACCTCCTACCCCTATTGAACAAACACAAGGAACCCAGGTCATCCCTGATTCAACTACCAAAGAAGAGTCCAATGGGGATTCTACTACATCAACTAAGGGCCCGGAGCCTCAAGAGGGGTCTAATGATCTCGATGCTAAGTGGGCAGCTGCGTTTGGAGATGATGATGATGATGACTTTTTGGCCGATACTACCACTGAGTCGAAAGAGCTTGACCCGGCAGATATCTTTGGAAGTGATGATGAAGGATTTTTGGAAGATGTAGAGGATACCCAAGCCCCGACGTCTACGGGAGCGCCGCCGGTTGCTACAACCGTGCCAACCTCTCAGCAAAATATGAATGGGCGATATGCTCCCCCGAATATTCCGTTTCAACCACAAGTAGCATCGAATCCTTATGCTCCGGCCCCGGCTGTCTCTCCGATGCTACCACCTCAGCAACATCCTTCCTATATCCATCCAGGTACGGCCCCTCCCATGTCAATGGGATATGCGCCACCTCCGCCGCCAAAACCTGAACTGCCCAAGGCCCAGAGTTTTGCTACCAAGTCGAAAGGTGGATATCAATCTCCGTATGATCTCCCTATGGAGGTTGTGAAACCAAAAAAGCGTGCAAGCATGCAGCAGCTCCCTCGACCGGGATCGACACCCGCGGCGCCCCCCCCTGGCCCCCCGAGAAGTAGCAGCATGCATTTCCAACCTCCGCCCCTGCCTTCAGGAGCTTCAAGCGCTAGTCTATCTCCTCCATCTTCGAGTCATTCCAACCAGCAGCCAGCATTCGGTGCCCCAAAGATCTCTCCACAGCTCAAGTCGAAACCGGGTTTCTTTGAAGACTTACCAGTATCATCGAGACCTCGTCCTGCTTCACGACCGAGTCACCCCGCTTCTTCGCCCCAGCCGAGCCCCTACGGGCACCCGCCGCCGCCTCTCCGAGGACCGCCTCCAATGTCACCACCCATGGCAACCCCTCTGATGGCATCACCGCCAATGGTGTCTTCCCCCGCTCAGCCGCACCCTTCTCAGGAGCAGGCAGCTGGTATTCCTGCCTTAGTTGCTCCTGAACGTGTTAATCCTTATGCAGCGTTACAGCCTGACTCTTCCCATGTCAAACCTCCTACCACTAATAGATACTCGCCTGCACCACCTCAATTGACAGCATCTAACGGAATGCCTCCTCCTCCTGTAGCCACCAGTCGTTATTCCCCAGCCCCACCGAGTGTCCGCTCGGCTAGCGGTGGCTATTCTGCAGTCCCGCCTCCTATCCTTGCTCATCAACCGCGAACATCTAGCCCGCTTGCTCATTTTGAAGTTTCACATGACAAACATCAGAACAAGTTGGCAAGTCCAACTCATAACGAAAGTTCACTGAGTCGGAGCAGCTCTTCCCAGTATGAGCCACGCATTACCAGAGTGCCTTCCTTGCCACCGACTCAGGAAGTTGAGGAAGAGCAATCCCCGTCACGGTCTCCACAAATGGCCCCTAAACCTTCAGCGAACAGTTCGTCACCTGAGTCGAGGTATAGTCCGAGACAAACTAGACACACGCACACCCCGCCACCATCTGCTGGAAACCTGTCGAATCCTCTCTCGCCTCCTAAACGTGCAGTGTCAAATTATGCGCCTCAGCCTGCCGTCGCGATCCCAGCAAAGGAAGTGAGCTTCGTGCCACCTCCTCGATCTCAGACGCAGTCTCCCGGTTCCCTGTATGGAAGAACAGCCGCGCGACCAGTTGATCCCGTTCCGCGGCCCTCATCGGTACAGGGGCCTACTTCTCCTCGTGATATCGTGTCTCCCGAGATTCCTCGATCCACTGTTAGGGCTCGTGGTATGTCTCAACACTTGAACCTCGTCCCCCCCAGCGATGGTCGTGAGCTGGATCCATTACAGCGGTGGCGAGGCGCTCCAGTGATTGCATGGGGAATTGGTGGCTCCTTTGTATCATCATTCCCCAAGGACATTCCACGATATGGAATTAGCCAGGCGCTTCCGCAGATTATCCGTAGCCCTGGAGAAGTCAAAGTCAAGCATATAAAAGACATCTATGCTTTAGAGGAGCGTCTCGCTAAGTTTCCCGGACCTTTGAAGGGCAAATCAAAGAAGAAAGAGACCGTGGCATGGTTAACTGCTGGTATTGATGGCCTTGAGAGAAACCTTCCGAACGTTTCATTTCAACAAGTTGTTTCGCACGAGGACAAGAGGGCTGTCGAGCGGATTTTATTATGGAAAATCCTGCGAGTACTTGTTGAACATGACGGCATTCTAGAGGGAAATTCCGTGGTCGAGAAGGCCGTTCGAGATGTTATCTCCCCTGGACTCGATGGGGCAAATCCCGAGCTTGCATCTGCGGTTTCTACTGGCGTGGATTTGACCGGGATTGCATCATCTGTTGGGGCTATGCAGGCTGATGCCGTCGACTCTACGGCTATCGAGCAAATCAGAACATTCCTCCTCTCTGGGGATCGTGAGAAAGCGGTATGGGCTGCGGTGGATAAGCGACTGTGGGGCCATGCGATGTTGATCTCGAATACAATGCAGAGTGCAGAGCTCTACAAAAAGGTTGCGCAGGAGTTCATTAAGAAGGAAGTAAACCACCCAGGACGTGGCAATGAATCCCTGGCTGCGCTTTATGGTGTTCTCTCAGGAAATTTTGAGGAATCTGTTGACGAGCTTGTTCCTGTCCATGCCAGGGCAGGCCTTCAGTTAATGTCTACTTCTGCTGCCATCGGCTCGTCGCAGGATGCACTTGCTGGATTGGATAGATGGCGGGAAACACTGGGCTTGGTCTTGAGTAACAGAAGCCAAGGCGATGTTCAAGCACTACGAGCTCTCGGAAATCTCCTTTCTGGGTACGGCCGGGCTGAGGCAGCTCATATTTGCTACATTTTCGCAAGAAATTTTGCCATATTCGGCGGTCTCGATGATCCTAATGCCAACTTTGTTCTTGTAGGTGCTGATCACCGGCGTCAAGCCGACCAATTCGCCAAGGAAACAGAAGCGCTTCAGCTCAGTGAGGTATACGAATATGGATTATCGCTTGCAGCCAGCTCGAGTGCTTCTCAGAGCAGCCCACACTTAGCTGCGTACAAATTACAACACGCCATGGTACTTGCTGAGTATGGTTTTAGAGATAAGGCCTTGCAATATTGCGAAGGAATTTACGGTGCGATCACATCGCAGACGAAACGATCGCCATACTATAATCCAATCCTTGAGTCTTCACTTGATGATCTAATGAGGCGTCTTAAGCAGGCCCCTCGAGAGGAGTCGTCTTCGTGGATCCCAAAGCCTAGCATGAACCAGGTTTCTAATAATATGTGGTCCCGCTTTAACAAGTTTGTTGCTGGCGATGATGATGATGCTGCTGGCAATGGAGGGTCGGGCGAGGCTGGTGTTGAGTCAGGTCCCTTCGCGCATATAACAGGTGGAACGCCGGCCGTCAGTCGCTCTCCATCTACCTCAAATTTCGAGATATATGGAGCTAATGGACCGTCTCCGCCTATGACGGCCAATAAGTCTACTTCTCGGTATGCACCCGTAGGGTCGCGGCCGTCTACCTCCTCATACGACCCTGCAAATGCTTATACTCCTGGCTCCCGGTCTTCGATGGAGAGAACTTCAGGTGAGCTTCGTCGCGCCTCGTCTGAGTTGCCAAAACAGGGATTGGAAATGCATTCTGCGTACAGTAATCCGTATGCGCCTGTGACTGAAAGCAGTTCTACAACCAACTCTGGTTACCAGCCCGCACCAATCACTGCTCCTGCAGGATCGCCGTACATGCCCGCCCCTCAAGGGTCACCGCCTGCGCCATGGTCTTCGGGAATGTCATTCTCGGGATATCAGCCTTTTGGTGTGACCGCGGAAAATGTGACGTCCCATTCATACAATCCGCCCAATGCGGAATCAGCGGGGGATACGACAAATGAGAGTAATACAACCCCAGGCTATCAACCGCCTTCCTACGGGGGGTATGAACCGCCGGCGACGAATTCATTTGAACCGCTTACGACCGGGACAGATAATTCGTTAGGGGGATACGAGCCACCATCATACCAACCGTCATCTTTTGAACCCCCATCGTATGAACCAGGACCAGCTGATGATGATGAGTCCCCTTCGTCGGAGACGAAGCCTAAAAAGAAGAGTTTTATGGACGATGACGATGACGACATTCCTGGCCTGCGCCCCCAGGAAAAGAGCAAGGCCGAGAAAGACCGAGAAAATGAAGAGATGGTCCGAAAAGTGGCTGAGGAAGAAGGTAAGTACTTGGTTTGGCTAAAATCACGAATGAATGCTAATAGGTACTTTAGCAAAAAGAGAAGCTGAGGCAAAGGCAGCTAAGAAAGGCTGGGGTTTTGGGTCATGGTTTGGAGGTAAGAAGGAAGCTGAGCTTCCTAACAAGCCGATCAAAGCCAAGCTTGGCGAAGCCAGCAGTTTCGTCTATGATCCCGACCTCAAGCGTTGGGTCAACAAAAAGCCAGGGGCTGAGAATACACCTGCTAAGACGGCAACACCACCACCCCCTCGTGGCACCCCTCCTCCACCTGGAGGGTCTCCGTCGGGAGGTATAGGTGCACCTCCACCGGGACCTCCAAGTGCTCGGGGTACACCACCCCCTCCTATGGGATTGGGCTTGAGCAAACCAGCGTCTTCGGAAAGTTTACTTGTGCCTCCGGCCATGATCAGGTCCAACTCGAACCAAAGCAATGCAAGTGCACCGCCGACTGCACCCCCGAGTAGGCCGGCTACAAGCCTTAGTAACGCTAGTAGCATCGATGACCTTCTCGGCGCGGCAGGTCCACGGAAAGGTGGCAAGAAGGCAAGGAAGTCCGGACGTTACGTAGATGTTATGGCGAAATGATGAGGGCCACCTGCATATCTTGCTAAAAAGACATGGCATAGATATCATGGCGATAAGAATATGTGTATCAGGATAATAACGGGACACGGTGGCTTTTTTTCTCCCTCTTTCTTTTCTTTCTAGGCATTATGGGTTGGCTTGACTACATTACGGACGAAATACACACACACAACTGCGACAAAGCGCGCATATATATATATATATTCATTTATACATATGTTGTATGCTCGCTTCATCCGTCCCTGTTATCGTTGTTACATGAAAAACTGCGGGCGCTTCAACATAGAAAGTTCTTTGTACTATAGAATTTAGCGATTTTGTAATATAGCCCCCCCATCCTACCTAAATTACTTGTTGAGAGTACGTATTGGACGCTGTTTATTTTGAATAAAGTGATTCTACTTCTGATTCTAGGGGTTGTTGGTAAGTGGTGGGTGTTATGAGTGGATGGATTGGTTTGAAAGGAGAGAGGGTTTAGGTGGGTAGGGTGACCGCGAGAGGGTGGAAT
This sequence comes from Camillea tinctor, assembly GCA_022578605.1. NCBI lineage: Eukaryota > Fungi > Ascomycota > Sordariomycetes > Xylariales > Graphostromataceae > Camillea > Camillea tinctor. The sequence continues at coordinate 174,970 of MU394120.1, forward strand.
AAGGGGTAAGGGGTAAAAGTGGGGACGAAGTGACCCCCTTTTCTGGGGTTTAGTGGGTATATTGTTGAGTTATCGTAGAGGAGAGACCTCGAAGTTTGGTTTGGAGTGAACATGTGATGCATAGTATTATAAGGTTTTAATGACAGAAGCGAACGCTAATTTCCTTCGGCAATTAGCTCATATATAGTGTACGCAACATCTTTAGAATATGACTAGGTACTTATTTAAAAAGTAGTTTAAGCGTCCTTCATGTTGTGATAGTAGCTCGCCGGGCGAGGGGGGTTTGGGACTATTTAAGTGTGTGGCTTTATGTATGTATGTATGTATGCAGCATGCTGTAATAGCGGTGGTAGTACAGTAATTAATCGAGGAGGATCTAGGTACCTTTGTAAGTCAATTCACGGGAACATAATAATAAGTGGCAGGTTTTGTTAATGTAAAAGGAGGTGGCTTTTCGCAAGCTATATGGCAGTTCGAAGATTGCGATGTTTATTATATATAAGAATGCAAAGTTAACGCAACATCAACTTCTTTACATTTGGGGATAAAACATCAAACTAATTACTACTAACAAAAAGGCTCAGAAATCTAACGCTGTGGCTCATTACAATGTTGTTTACTCGTCGTAATGTTGCAATTCCTTACCCATCCCGGACCTCGCAATATCCTGTAATAGTTCAATACAACTTGTTTCAAATGCCCGTTACGCTATTCTCAAGAAGACGGGCGACCTTATTCTTGCAACCAAGAATATCGAAAGCGATATTTTGACTCCATGATCAGGCCTCTTGGGCATCTTGCTCTAGGAATCTTGGTTTTCTAATACGCTGGTCTCCTCTTGGCTTGAATTTGTAAATGCTCTGTATGTCTCTGGGCAGCCAATGGAGCTACAGATAACACCACTCAAAAAATAACCAGGATATGATGACTTGTCGGCCTCTTCATCGAGGTCTTGGTACAATCTGCTGCGTAGCGATGAGCTCTTAGGCAGCGTAGGGAGGAAAGGGAACTTGGTAACTGAAGTTGTCTGATTAATCTTGATCAACTCTATCTCTGCACCATGACATAGGAGTAAGTTAGACCACTCCTTTCTCTTGAATCTTAGAGCGTACTCTAGCATAGACATTCGGCTACTTCGTCCCCTATCATCTAAAAGTTCGATAGGTAGGAGTAAAGCGCTTTTGGAAAGTAAAGTTTCAGCAATTTGGAGGCGCGTGTCTTCATCGACTAGTGGATGGTCGTCAATAAGAATGAGGGTCCTGAGTAAGTCATATCCCATGCTAAGACGCACGCATAAGCTATATTTCCCTATTATCTCGTTCAAGTAACCTCGTGACTGCGAAAGCAAAAAAGCATCCATGTCCCCTCCCGTTAGATCTGGACCTGAATATCCCAGGGCTTTACGAACCATGCACGGACGATCTGTTCTCCGACTTCTAGGATCGCGAGGTCCTAAAGCGGCGACAAAAATCAATAAACATTTTTGGCTGCTAGCAAGGCTTGGCTTTGGAGGCCAAAATACTGGAGAAAACAGGTCTTCGGTGATTAATTGGATGAGTTGCAAAACTGTGGGATCCGTCCTCACCCAACACCTCTTAAAGCACACCCTCGAGCGTCGTTGCACCCTCAGCGACTCCTACCAGCCCGCCAGCCTCGATATGTTCAAGCTGCCCTTTGCTCTGGGTACAAGCGGGAAGTGCGCGCAGGAGCATGCATAGCGCGCTTAGAGGCGGAGAGGCGGGCGAGGAACAACACGGGAAGAGCGGGCTTTTGCATACCCTAGATGTTCCACGATGGGGGGTAGCGGCGGGCCGTAGTAATCATAGATCGGGATTTGGGGGGGAAGAGGGATGAGGGCGGGGATGGGGAGCAGGAAGGGGCATTTCTGGGGGCGAAGTGGAACTTGGATTCGGAGTGGAAGGGGATGGATCCCGATGCGCAAGGGATGGTCGTCACGCGCTTCGGTGAAGTCCCAGGGATGTGGGCGGGATGATGCCGGAGTTTCGGATGGGAATTCAGTGCTTCTATGATATGCATGTTTTGGATGGGATACTGAAAGGGGAGCTGAAAGGGGCGAAGGGTTGGGGGTGTACAACATTGTGCCGGGGGAGGGCTAGGTAGGGAGAAAAGAAAAAAAAAAGTAGGGGTCGCTGTAAATTTACGACTAGGTTTCTCATCTTCACCTCTTAAGGTTCTTGGTCAGATGTTTCCCTCAATTATTATGGGATTATAGATTACCTTATTCATATTCACCAAGGGGGGAAAGCAGCCTTTGTGTCTGCGTGCAAGAAATGAATTAATTCATTCCCTGGGCCTGATTACCAAGTTAGCTTTGATGTTTCTTAAATTATAATCCAGTTTCAAACTATGTTGATATCTTCCTGTACATACTATAAGTATCTAATTCATAGAGAAAGGGGACCTAACAGAAAGCCAACCTACTTCCCATTATTATAGGGCCGGGAAGTCAGGTTTGCTCCTCCGTCTCTAATCCCCGGCTTACGTTCACATGCTTCCCGGTTCATACTCCCTTGTTGGGTTATATCGGCACTACCAACTAACAACAATGAAACAGTCAAAGCAATGTGAAAGGAAAAGCTGATAAAGGAATATCAATCGTGTATAACGAAGTAACAAATATAACTTCTACTTCTAAATTAAATGTTCTAGAAGAGGTCCTAAGGAAAACATCAGTAGCTTAGAATGGATAAGGTTGCAAAGCTAAATGAGTGCCTTTAGGTTGTAAAAGTTAGAACCTGTCTATTTATTAGATTTTCTATTGTTATCATTTGTGCTAACGAATATCCACCAGGGAAACGAGCCCATACGATTCTTCACAGCAAAAAGTGAGGTCCTCAGAGCCAAATACGTGCTCCCGAAAAATGGCAGAGAAAAGTGTGATGACTGTCCAGAGTGATTCTCTGGGGTTTTTTAAGGCGAATTATTGGTAATTATAAATTATAATCATCTAACCGAGCTTTCCTATAGGTTGTTAGGGGAAGGTATTTACCCAGGTATATAAAAAAACGAAACAATTGTTTTCACAGGTTTGACAAGCTAGGTAAGGGAGATAAAATGTCGAAATATAAGCGTATAAAATATGATTCCTTTGAAACTTAGATCCCTGACATGCGGCCTCTTGATGACTTGGTAATCGGATATTTGTGGCTTCTGGATTGTACTGATGAAGACCATCTTAGTAACGATGATTCTACTTGAGTGTAGATATCAGCTAGATTAAAGAGCTTGCGAGGGCTTAGTCTTGTGATGCGTAACGTCAAGGTGTCTCATTGAACCCGATCGATATAGAAATATAATGAGTGGCATGCTAGATCATGGGGTAAAAGGTAGTACGTGTCCCTCAAGGGAGCAAAGAGCGTGTTAGATGTATAAGAAACGGTATCAGGAGTAGGTGTAGTTCTAGTCTCCCACACAACAACATCGTTATTACCTAGGTTCTTGTTGGGTCTCTGGGATAAGACATACAGCTGATTTTTTTTTTCTAAAAAAAACCCCCCGAAAACAAACAAACAAAAAAGGAACAAGGCAACTGACATAGTCTCATGACTTACATCGCCTCGCACGGAAAAGAAATTGTAAATTAAAAGTATCGGTTGTGGTCCAAAGGACGATTATTGGTTCTGGCAAATTATAAATACCGTATGTGGTCCTATTACAAGTTGTTCAACACGTGGCTTTCGACATCTTTCCAATTTTCTCGAAATAAGATATCTCCAAGACACTTCAAGCGTCGCTGATTTGAATTCCGTTCACGTACTCGAATACAACCTCTCATCTTTTCATTCAAGAAATCATCAATTATACATAATCATAATACCTTTATATTGCTTTACTGTTCTGGGCTATGTCTTCTTCGCATATAAACAGAATACCACACACGGTGTCTGGCGTGTCCATAGAAACATTCTCCTTTGTACCAAAGGAAAGTTCCAAGCTCGAAGGAAATCCTGTTAAATTTATCTCATTGGACAAACTAAGACCTAAAATGGAAGGCAAGTTAACCTTTCATATCAAAAGGCATCAAATGAAACGAGGGAGCGAGCTTTCGGAGTTAAATCCAGAAAACCTTCACAACCAATACCTGAAAGCATCGATAAAAGTCATAAATCACGTCGGGAATGCCAGCAATTCTATGTATGCATGCCACATCAACGTCAACAATAAACTCAAGTGTGTTTGGCCCAACATCACATTGGCCCACACAGCTGGGACCTACCAAATGGTGATCAAAATTATAATTCCCAGCCCCGTAGGAGATAAGGTGCTCATGCAAGCAGAAACCCGATGGTTTAACGTGCTAGATTCAGTCGAGGATTATGGTACTTTAGGTTACGAAAAAAAGTCTACTTAGGGTCTGAGAACATGGCTCAAAAGGAGAAAAAAAAACTCAAGTGATGAGATCCTTGGGTAGGTGGATATGGTGGAAAGGTACTAAGAAAGGGGCAATAAGAGGAAAGCAAAGTTTAAAATTCTATTATCATAGCTTTATGCCTATCCGAGTAAGAGGGCATTGATGAAGATTCCATCTCAATAATATAATAATGCATAAACATCGGAACTTATCTGAATTCAACTCATTTCTTTCAAGAAGTATATCTTCGATATCATTGTCATTGCTATTTTACTTTGAGTTATGAATATAAATAACTCGTAGAGTAACTCTGAAATATGGTTAGTAAGTTCTGAGACTATATTTGTTGAGTTATTGAATGAAATTACGCTTACGATAGAAATAGTGGAAACTCTTGAGACAATATAGCTCTCTGAAGGAGAAAGGAGAAAATATATATACAGACAGGAGCCCTCGTATGAGGGGCTATATATACCCATCCGAAACTCTGATTCAGACTCTATACGCCTAAACCCCACACGTCAAAAGTCTATGATAAATATCATATATAGGTTATCATAGAGTAGTGTATTAGTACTCCAAGTTAAGATGCCAAGAATTTAGCTGCATAAAAAGCTATGAGGGACAAAAGTATACTAACTGAAGCTATCAGGCTAGAATGACTTAAAACGTTGCATATGGGACCTCTGAATTCGTGCCGAGAGAACCAGCCAGAACTTAGGTCAATACAATGTTGTTGTGTAAAGAGGCAGAGCTACGATTACATCAATACCGATACATATACACAGGGACATTCTTTTTGTTTCCTGTACCTTCTGACCTATCATTTGTGATAGCATGTCTCCAACAACCACTCCTGGAAACTATTTCATCACTATTAGTTGCACTGTCAACTTGTCCCATAGTATCCTTAAACCGGGAAAGGAGCCCTCTTCAGAATGTTGGTGGTCGATATTGAATTCAATATTTGCTCAATAACAAATTTTTTTTTCTTTTAAGACTTGGTCTTTGGCTTTATTTATCAAGATTATAGAACCAATGGTTTACTACGGTAGTATGTATCCGTATTATTTAACTAGCAGTTACCTTCGTCATACTTGAAATACTTTGGCTGCCCACCTCTATATCAAGTGATCTTGCCTTGTATACCTAAGACGGTAGAACTCTGCAATAAGCCTACCCCTATTGATTCAAACCTTTATGGCACTAGTCTACGTGGCTGTTCTCGATTTGCCTATGTTATGGCACCATCAATAGATTCTTTATGGGCTGTTAATGACATTCTTATCTGTAGTACTCCAGCAGTACAGTAAGTAGTACTAGTAACTTTAAGCGGCCAGGATCACGGTCACATTCGGGGAACACGTCACATGTTATTTCCTTACCATGCGCCGTCTTTCTCTCGGTGAGGGTTGCTAACGTCACAACCTCGCCCCAACGCTACATAATCCCGCACATAAATCATCTCCAAAGTAACATGAACCTCCAAACCCTTTCCTCAACAATAGTAAGAAATGATATATGTATTTTTTGGTAGGGAAGGGGACGGGCTACCATAGATGTGTATGTGATGGGTAAATAAATCTTGATTTAAAGGCGGGCTACGTTAGGTTAGTATAAAGATATTGGAGCTCAAATACTACTCCTCGCATTCCAGTATCTCGAATTTTTGGTCACAAGACGGTGTTTACATGGCGGAAGGAAAGGCCCCATGAGGGTAATGGAACACGCTCTCGCAACAATGACTATATATTTCCCGGACAGGTGGTAACATAATTAAGTTAGATCGGCTTTTTTGTTCCATTTCTGTGCTGGATCCAGATCTACTTCTGCAGAATGAGAAAAGAAAAGAAGAAAAAAAAAAGGAAAATATTCTCCATGTCTCGGCTACGGGATTTGCTCATATCAAACAGGGATAAGTCGTTAATCAGTAAAACTTGTTTCCGATTTGCAGTTTCATTACTTTAAATAGACATTATCCAATACTTCTAAAGCGACTTATAAGGTATTAAAACGCCATATATAGGATGAGGCTGTCGAATTTGTTTCATTTTTGTCATCGCCTTGTCAATGACATCAGTTAACCCCAAGGACAACTTCACAACGCACGGATATGAGACTAACTGGGTATGGGATCAGGAGATCTGTAATATATCGAGGAGAGAAAAAGGAAAATATACCTTGTCGATATTATTACCTGCCGGTATTAAGTCTGTGTCGGACCTGTGGCAAATCGCTTGCATGATGGCCGTTTAGAGCTTGGTATAGTGAAGTTTATAGGTAATAGGGATATGAAGATTTGCTAACTTGACGACGCTAAGCAAAGTGCACATCACAAGAATTACTGTTTCTAATAACCTTTTTGACAGGGAATAACCTTACGAGACTAATAAATAGGCTTATCGGATGCGAGGATGCATACACCTTATGAGGCAGGATAGGAAATAGGACAATGCCGGTTGTTCAAGGATGTCAATACGATCCAGAGTCAATCAATAAGGCTTTGACTACCTATCCTATCCGTCATGTCAATACATGAATCGGGGGTTTGCTTCAATAGTTTGTCAATACGTAGCGAGTTCCACTTCATAGAATGCGTGCTGAGTCTAGACATATAACTGGAAGTCCGGAGGGTGTACGTGTGACTTTTTTTAACACACCAATGTACTCAGGCGACCAGTTTGGTCATACTCTAGATGGTCATGTTTTCTGAGAAGCTGACGTCCCGGTGAGGCTATCAAGATCCTTGGCATGTCACGTCGGTGAGCTCCTATTCAGGGGTTAGTTGAAGCGCATCGCTTAGGGAGCGCTAACACGGTAGACAATCAAGACTATTTGAATTATACTGGTCACTTTTGCCAACAATTCGCAGTAGGGATAACCAAGTGTGGTTTGTGCCAGCTTTATTAATTAGTGTAAACATCACTCTATGCCGGCTCTGCTACACCCAGTCGCTTGTTCGAAATATAGAGATTATTGTCAATTCAATGCCACACCTTATGGGCGAAGACTAAATGTCAGCCTACATAGGGTGCTACGGCATCTCAGCTCAGAACTTTAATAACTTAACAACCACTAATATTTTTTGCGATCATTTAGCCCGGTGAGACTCGCGGCTATCACACCACGAGGTCCCATGTATTCACCCAAATCGCCTCCTCCCATAAGACACGACGAGCTATGCGAGTTTATCTTACGGTGTTACAAAGCTACAGATGGGAAGATGAGGGATATGAAGAGCTATCATGAAATGTAAAACAACTATCCAGGGGGGGATACGGTGAGAGATTGCCTTATGTAGGCGTTTGCAAGCGTCGTCATGTTAACATAACTGCCAACATCAAACATCCAAAGCCACCATCGCAGCGTAAGAAGGGGTAGTATATAGTAGCGGTGACCGGGAGCCGTGAGAACGAAGGACTGATACTCTAGCGGCAGAAACAAAGAAGAAGCCCCCGTATGACACAGTGGCATTAACATAGCCCTTGCGATCCCTTTAGCTTGACCCAACACCATCGTCGACATGGCTGCTGCTGAGAAAGAGGTAACGAAGGCCACGTTGAAGGAGATCAAACCCTTCAATGATGACAAGTTCCTCGTTACCGAGTTCTTATTCCGATGTCCTATTGATTACAAGGTACCGAAACACAACCAAAAGTCCATTGAGCTCAGCTTTAAACTCGTTCATGGAGAAAGGGCGTGTAAGGATATCGACGGGCTGGTTGTCAAGAATGAGACTACTGAGTCCATTCTCCGCCAAGTCTCCCAACACAATATCATGGTTTATCTCTGTGGTGGCCCAGGCGATGGGAACCCGCCATCTCGTATGCCGCGTCTGAACGAATACTTCCTAGAACGAGACTACTGGATCCTATATCCAGACTACCGTGGCACAGGGGATAGCTCGCCCGGAGAGATCCCTTTGGCGTTGAGAAACGGAGATGAGCAGGGAGCCCTGTACATGATCAAGCAACTCGGGCAGAGAAATATTGTGCGCGATCTTGAGGCCGTCAGGGCTGTCCTATGCGATGGGGCCAAGTGGTCGATTTGTGCTCAGTCGTATGGTGGCTGGATCACGTACTCCTACCTATCATTCTCCGGGTCGGGACTTAAGCGTGTCTGCATCAATGCAGGTGCCGCGCCGATCCATTACAGTCCCGAGCACGTCCACCAACAGCTGGCCAGGAATGTCGTCGAACGGAATGAACTCTACTACAGCCTATACCCGGACGATGTCGACCGAGTGAAGACTATTGCCATCTGGCTCGCGCGCCAAAACTGTGGCAAGGGGATCAAGATCCCCGGCTGGGGCATCCTTACGCCGCAACAGTTCCTCTGTCTCGGCCGCAACCTAAGCTCTGAGGCCAGGTATCCCCAACTCCACCAGCTGTTCAAAAAGATGGCTGAGGACATCAAAGGGCCGCCAGACGATGGCAGCCCCGTGTCCCTAGCCGCTGATACGATCGAATTGTTAAAAGCCACCGACAGTTGGCGGTTTGACAGGCGACCCCTCTACGCCGTCCTCAACGAGTCCCAGTACCTCCGCAACACAACGGAGACAACGAACTGGGTTGCGCAGCATGTCGCAGCCCAGCCCATCGTGTTCATGCCCGAAGCCGACATTAAGGCTCAATACAGCGACTATATCCAGGCCACGACCGAATGCGACGCTGGGGACGAGCCAAAGGACGAGCCAAAGGATCAGCCAATGGTTCAGCCAAAGGTTCAGCCACAGCCCGAGTCCGATGGCAAACCCAAATATGAGCCTAAGAGTTACTTCTGGTGGGTCAACGACAAGGCCTCAGAGTTCGAGCCGAAGGCCCGCGCATGCCAGAAGCTCTACATGTCGGGGGAGATGATCTATCAGTTCTTCTTCGACAACTACGAGGCGCTGCGACCGTTCAAGAAGGTGGCCATGAAGTTCGCCGCGGCTACGCTGCTGGAGGACCCGTACGACTTCGCGCAGATTACGACGAACCGCGTCCCAGTCACGGTAGTCGGGGGCTCCGCGGACATCATCGTGGACCGGGGCCTGGGGTGCAAGACGTGGGCGGGTACCGGGAGTGTGAGAGCTTGCGAGCTGGAAGGCCTCGAGCATGGCGCCATCAGGTCCGATACGAATCTCATGCTCAACGCCCACATGGATCTGTGGAAGCTCGACTAAAGGAATGCGGGAAGAAGAAGACTTGGGCGATGACTATCAGCTTTTCTTAAAGTGAGGGTAAAATTGACTGTTTTTTTCTTTTTTCGAAATATGGAGGTGTATCCAATTTGTCTACGAAATCTCTTCTCTCTATAGTTTTACGATTCAATGAGACCAGGAATGATCTTGAAAAAAGCTATCCTCACCTTTGATGTGCTCGTGATACATGTTAGATTGAAGAATCGCGCACATCGTGAACATCAACACGTCATATTGACGCCCATTACACCGGTAAGTTCGAAAAACACGTAACCATGAATCTGGATTCTATTCCCCATCTTCCCTCAAGTCAAGCTCATGCCAGTCTTTGTTGATCATTATGTTACCACTCTCTAGACGAACCATCACAGCACATGTCGCTGATCGCCAGATAGCAAACGCGCCCTATTACAGATTCCATAGCAGCCCTATCCCACGATCGTGAGATGACTACGTGACAGCACTAACACAGGCACCCACATATATCTGCCTTCTGTTATTACAGATGTGAGGCTCGAGACATCCATTTAAACTAGAGACACGCAGATCTCCGATCTGACGCCAAGCCCTAGAAAATTTCTTCTCTGGTGAGCCAAGTGAATTCCAAGTCAGGTCCCCATTTGGCATCGTCAAGATTCCCATTGCTGACCCATCGCGGCAAGCCGCCCTACCTACCGCCCGTCTCTGCCCCTCCCCTCCTCCGTCAGCAATACATATACCGGTGCGCATAACATACATGCACTATGTTTACACTTTCGGGTTCCACCCTCGGGTGAGATGTCGTCAAGGACTCTGTCTCCAGCCTATTATCGGCCTCACAGGGGGGGCAGAAAGGGGGGAGGGGGGAGGCAAATGTGATAGATCACATCCAAGTGTCACCTTACATCGAATAGTGTTACCATGCATATCGCTTATTTTGAGTACATAGATAGATATCGTACTCGTCATTATTTTTGGTTACATGTCTGAAGCAGAAAAGATGATAACTCTCATCCGCGATGATGAGATTTTCATGGTATTTACATTCCAGTGCCTTGTTTGGGAATATCGGGCGCCGTGTAACTCTACCGAACGGAGGACACGATCCGGGAGGATATATCCCATGTAGCCATATCTACTTATACAGTATACTATGACCCGCAAGACATGCCGTTTATGTTACAACCTCCCACATCTTCAAGCCGTAGCCGTACCACCTAGTAGTAAGCTTATGGATCTACGTGTGTATGGTGAGCAGCCCCCTATCATACCTCACCCCTTTTTCAAGATCTAAAACCTCGTGTAGTACATTAAAGTTCTAAGCTCACCATTCAAGAACTCGAACGATGTACAACATGTTAACTCGAGATGACTTGCTGATCGCGGCTACACATACTTATTTAGCTAGTTGGGCGGTGGTAGAAACCCTCCGACTCGTGGCATGCTTACAATACTTACTACATGTGTATACGACAACACAGGTTGATCGATGTAGTAACTACGTACACCTCGCTTTGTATGCATATGTGATTCTGGGGACATGTATTTCTCAAGCGCGACAGCTGATATCAGTGATCGATGCTCTTGCCCAAGTACCTTGCCTGCCCAAGTGTTTCATAGATATCTCTCCAGTATGTGATAGAAGGCAAAAATAATATATATGACTTCATGTGCGGAGACACCACACGCGTACGCATGAAACCGGTCAATTTTATACGAGCAACCTACCCAGAAAGCCCCATGAGCCTATCTCCAATCGCATCTCCCTATACGCAAGTTTAACTCCAGGAACCCCTTCCCATCTCTGAACGAGAACTACACTAACCTCAAAGCGAAAAGTCCTAGATAAACGCAAGAGCAGAATCATTAGTAAACTAGTTATGATCATATCATACTAAAAAAAGGCAAAGGAGCGAGACATAAAATTTGCCCCTTCAGAATTTCATTTTTTCTTCTTTATGTCATGCAAAGTCGATCTCCAGATGCTGCGCTTCTAATGCAACTAAAAGAGAAAGCAGAAGATTCGCATCTAATCTAAGTTAGACCTCTCCTGATTATAGACATGATAAACAACTAGCGAACCCCCCTCTTCCTCACCCCTTTCGATCCCCTCCGTCAACCAGTTCTTTTGATATTTAGTACACATTATCATTACTCGTAAAGTTCATGACCGTCTTGTCCTTCCTACTAGTTTAGTATCTTGTTCGAATTTCGCTCTCCCCTCTCCCTCCTTTCCTCCTCCACGTACAATGTCGTAATACCTTATTTTCGTTAAACCCCTTTTTACTTCTCTAGTACAGACCACCATATAAGTCAAAGGTCCATATTCTAACGTTTTGCTAAAGAGCAAAGCAAATAAAGAGAGGGAGAGGGGAAATAGCCGGGGAATATAAGTCATCAATATCCAGCCGCAATGTACATAGCCTTTTCCTTTTCCAACATGTATATTACTTTTCTCCCTTTGATAAGCTCGCCTCACACGCTATACGACGAGACGTAATACTGCAATGCGATCGCCTTATTAGCACTTGACCCGACCCAGAAAAGCTGCAGAAAAACTCACCGTAACCACCGAGTCCTCCCCGCCTACATCGTCATACTGCGGCACGTACACATACAGTATAAGCGCGTGATCATCCGAGAAACACGCGATGACGCGCCCGTCGAGGCGCCCGACACTCAGCACGCGGCTCCAGTCCCTGCCGTCGACGCGCACGGTGGCCCAGCGCGCGGGGCCGGCGGCGCGGAACACGGTGCTGGGGTGGTCTTCGAGGGCGCAGGCCAGCTGGGCGGGGTCGAGCTCGGGGTTCTCGAGCCCGCTCCAGCGGCTCTCGACCTGCAGCGAGTCGGTGTCGAGGCGCAGGCGCAGGTCGCCGTGCATGTTGGCGCTGAGCTCGAGCTTCGGGGACGCGCCGCTAGTAGTAGGGGGCGGGAGAGCGGGGTTCGCGAGGGCGGACGAGGAGGAGGAGGAGGAGGCGCGCGCGGCGAGCGCGAGACGCGTGAACCGGTCGGATATGGCTTTGAGCTGCAGCAGCGGCGGCAGCTGGATGTGCACGTCGGGCTCGCGCACCTTGGGCTGCATGATGGTCTCGACGGTCTCGGGGTGCAGCACGCGCACGGGTATGTCCTGCGTGATGATCTTCTCGTGCTCGCGGTGCAGGTTCGTCTCGAGCGGCTCGGCGGGGAAGAAGCCGTCCTCGTCGGTGCCGAAGCCGGCGCCGGAACCACCGTCCGGACCGCCACCGAAGCGGGATGACATGCCTTGGGGCTTCTCCTTGGGCACCGTGGTCGCGGTTATGGTCATGGAGAGCACGGGCACACCGTTCTTCTTGGTCAGGCGGATGGAGGCGGGACCGCCGTTCATAGCGGACTTGAGGGCCCGTTGGAGGGGCCCTAGAGGGAGCTCGAGGTTGATGGTGTTGTTCTGCTCGGCGGACTGTAGGGTGTAACTATCGAATATGAAGTCTACCGAAAGGGAACTATATTGAGTGTTCGCATTGAGTCGTGTCAGCTTCCCCAGTGTCGCCAATGGGAGGGCGAAAGGATATAGACTGAAAAGAAAAAGGAGCAAGTAACTAACGCCCAGACTTGCGATCCCGTGTCGGGTATGACAGTGAAACGGACGGTATCATCGTCGAGGCGCAACCATGCGATCTTCTCGAGAGACGAGAGAGCCGCGACGAGTTCTGCGATACACGCCATCTCGTTAGATACCGGATAGAATGTAATGTATCATAATAATCAATCTCACTGGAAAAGGTGCGTATGTTCCTGAGGTTGGATCTGAACCTCATCTTGCCTCTCTCTCCCTCTCTCTCTCTTTCTCTTTTGGTCCAATGTTGAAGGTGATTAGAAAGACAATTAGGAGAGAAATTATGAAGAAGGAAATAAACTTAGAGGGATTCAAGGGTCGGTAGATAAGGACATCCGATAGGTAAACCTTATGGGTAACCCTATATATGTAGGTACTAAGATTTAGGTTTAGGCTCCTAGGTAAAAAGGGCAAGATGCGGAAGGATTGACGTTACTTCTTGTTCGCATCAAGAAATAGCGTGTTGATTAGCCTCGATAACCCCCCTGCCACGGTCCAGGGAGCTTAGCTCTTTAGTGCGGGGTTATAGTGTGCTAAAGTGCCGTAGCATTTTCCCCAACCACCCCTGCTGCCTGCTTGCTCAATGCTCGAGACGAAGTACCCCGCAAAGGAGCTCTCTATCAACTGATAAGGCCAGGTAGTAAAGTTCTAGGTTAGAACCCCGCCATCTGCTACTAATCTCCTAACTTTAGGTAGTAGCAGTCAGTAGCAGTCAGTAGAACTTAAAAAGTTTAAAAAGTTTAAGACATGGAATAGGCAGTAAAATAGGTACTAAGTAGCCAGGCTACGTAGTGTATAACCGTTATAGTAAAAGTGAATTGCTTCAAATAGCCCCAAATCAATGCTTCCGGTATTCCAGCTAAGAACACCAACCTCAACCAACCCATCCCAAGGCAAATGACAAAGAAAACATAAAGACAAGTACGGGTCCTGGTAGACAGACCTTAAAAAAAGAGTTTCCTTCCTTCTTACTCTTCTCTTCTCTTCCCCTATCTCTCTTTCTCTCTTCATCGTCGTATAAGTGCCCTAGGTCGTTCGTTTCATTCATACAGACAAATAAACCAATGCCGATCAATCGGTTTAGTTTAGTTTTTTTTTACTCATCCCATCCATATCTGTCCATCAATAAACCAAATAATCAATCGTTCAATCAACCAGGTTAACTGACTTGGACTCCATAAAACCCCAGTTCCTCCATCTCATCATCATCATACAACACGGCATAGTGTCCCCATCCGTTTTATATCCCCACCCAGAGTTATTTATAGCATAGATAGGACATGGACAATAAGTAGTATGTATTAGTCCGTTAGGTAGGGTACTTCTCGCGACATGGAGTCCATAGCTAGCCGCCCAGCCAGCCAATTTTAGATACTCAGACGCCGGCTGTGTCCCGGTGTAGGCGTCGGACTTCTGGGCATCGATCTCGTGGGGTGCGAGACGCCGCAGAAGACGCTGTGCCCGCGCCGGGCCCGCTCGTCGTCGAAGCCCATGCTAACGATGGTGGTGCGGACGGTGTTGGTCGATCGCTTGAGACCCGGTATAATGGACTTGATACCCGAGCGGCTACTACTACTCATGGTGGTGTCGCCCGTGTGTCGCCGCCTCATCTCGGCGAGCTGCCGCATCCGCGAGTCGAAAGCCTCGTTCTCCGCACACGTCTTGCACTCGCCGACGGTCTGGACTTTACGCTTGGGGGGCGGCGGGGGTCGTAGAGGATGACCCGGTCTGCGGGTGAGTCGGCGGCGGACACGGCGGCGGCGGGGAGGAGTGGGCGAGGCTCGCCATTGCAAGTGCATTGGTGGGAAGGGCGGAGGACTGACGAGGTGCCCACAAGGGTGCTTCGCGATGGTGCGGCAGATGGGACAGCTGGGATTGGTGTTCTGATCTCGACTGACCGACTCCTCGAGCCAGGTCTGGATGCAGTGGGTGCCAAACTTGTGGCCGCAGTGCAGCTTTGTCCACGACTCAACAATGCCCTCGGGATTGGCAACGCCGACCGGGTCATGACATATGGGACACTCCTCGGTGGGTGGAGCTGGAGCTTTGCTAGATTTCTTGGGTGATTGCAACTCGTCCGCGTTTATATCTGAGATCGAAATATCGATTGTGGTGCCATCGTTCTTCTTGGGCCAGATCTTCTTTAAGAATCTGAGGCTCACCTTGGGAAGCCGCATGGTGTGGGTAATATGTTTGGCTCGGAAGAGGAACAGAAGGAGGAGGGGAAGCGGAAAAGGAAGAGGAAGAGGGAGGGAAAGGAGGGGTGTGTGTATGTCCGAGGGTAGGTAGGTAGATAGATAGTAGTAGTTATGTTATGAGTTAGGTTAGGTTAGGTTAGGTAAGGTAAGATGAGATGAGATGTAAGGTGAGATATGAGTTGTAGTAGTAGTAGTAGTAGGGGTTGGTGGTGGTGATGGTGGTGGTAGTAGATTGGGTACCTGATGTCAATAAGTAGATTGGTAGGTGGATAAGTAGTTGAGTAGGTAAGGCAGTAGGAAGGTAAATACCACAAGAGAGAAAAGAGATAAAAACAAATAAATGTTGGGTAGGTAGCACAACATAAAAGTAAAAAGGTATAGGTGAACTTCAGGTAGGTGTGTAAGCGAGAAAAAAAAGTTACTGTCGGCTCTGAATTGGGGAAACCGGAGCTGCTGGTGGTGGTAGTGGTGGTAGTGGTGGCCCTCTTTGTGCTTGTTGCTGTGCTGAACTGTTGCTGTGTGCTTGTGTTGTGCTGGAGGTTGTGCTGAGCTGAGCTGTGCTGAGCTTATTCCAGCAGCTAAAATATAAGACACTACCCTTTAAATCCAATTGGAATAACCAACCCTATTTCTTCCCACGTCTGATGTATCATTCCCAAGGAGACAAAATAAAAAAGAAGAAAAAGGAGGTAACCAGGTAATGTTATGAAAAATTAAGAAACTTTAACAGTCAGACGACAAATAAGAATAAAGATAAAAATAAAAAACCAAAACAATCAACTGGCTAAATGGTTCAGATACGGTTTGATACCATTGACTCGATTTGATTGACGGGCACAGGACACAGCTAGGTACAGCTAGAGCCGGGACCACAGGCCAGAACGGGCGTCAGGTTGTTGCTTGCCGCTACAGCTTGCTGCTGCTTGTGCGCATAGGTATGGAGAAATGGAGTCTTTAGGTTTTGGCTGACCCAAAGTCCTACGACTTGGATTCGTTTGGTTGGTTCTCTTCTTTCCCCCCTCTTATTTTTTTTTCTTTTTGTCTTTTTTTCCCTTTGGTATTATTCCTCTGTGTGACCTAGTTTCTTATTTCTCTCCTTCTCCTATAAGACTTTGGCTGGCTGACCCAGTGTTAAAAAAAATCGGTGTGTAAGAAGATAGTCAAGTTGAGTTTGGTCAACTAAGTATAACTAGTGTAATAGTTGATTAAAAGAGTAACAAGTTGTTGAATCAGGAAAACGTTGTGTTAGCTGTAAAGTGTCTTAAGTCTTCTTATGAACGTTTTTATCCGATGGGTAACCCAAGGGAGGCCGATCAATAGATATGTATGTTGTATGTAGGTATGTACATAGGCGGCAAGGTAGGTTAAGTTAGGTTAGGTTAGGTTAAAGCAGGTAGAGGTAGGCTGACCTTACATATCCTGTGAGATGTAAGTCAACAATACCCCATTCTCTCCTCCCCTCCATATCCCTTCCCCTCCCCTCTTCTCCCCAAATTCATCCACCTGGGCACACATACACCCACACACCCACACACACACCCATCTATGCATTATCTAATCTAGGTGGTATCATGTGAATTATACAAAACCAGGCACGAGGACGGGTCTTTTGCATATTTTACCCTGTTTAGCTCTCCGAAATCATCGATATTTCTGGGTCGCGAGATAAGGCTTGCAATGTCACGCCGGCCACGTGCAGATGAGTTGTAGGTGTGCTTGAATAAGTCGGTGCCGTCTCGAGGCTAGAACGTGATGTGATAGGCCCGTCAGCTTAGACTCTTTCCGCATGCAGCTTTGTAGATCTCTCCTCTCACCCCACTCTCATCTGTCCTCCCAACTATAGGTACTTAGTAGTTGTACACTAGGCCTGCTAAGGTGCTCCCCTCCCTCTTTTTATCCATTTCCGGCCTTCCGACTCGACCCTTTTCTCTTTTATTGTTTGCAAACATTAACTGACTGAGTAAGTTGATAGGATAAGACTTGCGTATTTACATCACGACACGGGGATTACGTACATGTAAAATAAAGACGAAAGAAAATACGGTGAATAACAAAAAGACAATACGCATATAATGGGGCATATATAGTATTTTAAAGACATAACGACTATTTATACCTTTGTGCTAACCTGGACTGGAACCGATCTGAACACGGGCAGATTGGAGTTATTGAAGAAACACCTAAACTTTTTAACTTCTCAACTAAGACTTTCACCACCACCACTGGTTACACCACCGACGGTTGCCCTAGGCAAAGCGAACTTAATATATAAACCCCTGAAGCAACAACATTTAACCGCACCTAGGGGCTGAAATAAAACGGTGCTGGGAACAATGAAACGGCAAACACTGACAATCATAAGTCGCGATGGCTACTAGGAATAAAGAATGAGAGAGAGGAACTCTTTACTCTAGATGAAACTCCCCCCCTTACTCGAGAATTTAGTGATGAGGCTGAGTGATATATTATTCGCAAGGGTGAAGGAATTCAGTTCAATTCCAATCAATACGCTCAAGTACTACACTAGCTTGGTAGACATGCTAGGCCCAACATATATATCCCGACCTCAAGAACAGACAGGAAAGAAAAAAAATTGAAACAAGGGGAAAAAAAGTAAATATAAACCGTCGTTTGCTTGCTCTTCAATATCCAGCCCCTCTCCCATCCATAACAGAAGAAAAGGTTGTGCCGTGGCCCCCCTCTCAAAATAAGGTGTATGCCTACAGGGCAACTACATATGTAGTAATATTATGAGATTCTAGGCCGAGCAATACGCAACAAACAGTCGATCGTATGCCGGATCAGGTCCCCTTCCCTAGTAACTGATGTGCGAGAGACAGACAGAGAAACAGAGAAAGAGAGAGAGCGCATTTCATGGTCCTCGTTCGTTTCCCCGTGGGATCCTGCTCACGCGTAAGGTCATATCTCTCTCTTACTTATCGGGACCCAGGTAACCTACATAAAACCTATTACTCTCTCCTCGTGTATCGCCTAAGAGCTGTTGAACAAGACCCAAAGAAAAAACACTTTTACATACGCATATCATATATCTGGAGTTTCTTCTCCCTCGCATATCTAACTCACGCAAGTTTTCGTATATAACATAATCCCAAGGTCCCGGTGTCTTTCACCCCTCCTACTTTACTACTCAGCCCCAGCTGGCTTCTCTTGCTTCGTCAAAGTGAAGCAAAAAAAAAAAAAAAATTCTGAGTTTCCTGTTCGAGGTCCAAGCTGTCCCGTATAGGTGGTACAGCTGGCGAGCCGTCCTACCGGTGCCCGTGAGGGGTGAGGTCTATGTATGGGAACCCGGGAGGGAAAAAAGGAAAGAAAAAAAAAGGGTATATATACGGGTATACGTCTGACCGTAGCTTACGTATATAGGTAGGCATATAATAGACATGTTCCACGCTATGTGGCTGGCTGTAGGTGTAAAAAGGGGGTTGTCTACATAGATACGTGCAAACACGAGTACTTGGGTAAGGCAAAGCTATGGCTTGCCTCCTTAGCTTTGTATTTACCAACTAGCAAGCTACTCGCAAAGTAGATTGATATGTGCCAGCATGGCCTTCATGGTGATATATCAATACGCACATGTTATCGCAGGTTGGCATACATGCTTGAGAAAGCTCTCTCTGAGCATCAATCTAAGTAGCATTCCTTTAGTACCTGATTAGCACGGAGGATCTAGAAAGCTGACTGATTCCTTGTTGTACAAGGTTTGCTTGCTCTAGGCTGGCACCGGTAAGGGGCCGAGACAAGTCTCACATTTACATATGGACCGAAGGGGCGGAGTTGGCAAAAGATTTTACGACCTCGGGCCAAAGTCTGTGTAGACGAAACCACCGGCAGTAGTCATAAGCCAGAGGAAGATAGTATAGTACAATTGTGTGATTTGCTGAAGACATATCCAAGAAAATAAAACAGAAAGGCTGACATGGCACATCCTTTTTCTGTAAGTTGGAACCCGCGCATAATATAAAGATAGGTCCCTGTGATCCCTATCGAAACGAGATTTCGACCAAAGGAGAAGAAAAAATAAAAGACACACGAAGCCTGCGATAATTGTATATAGTTCAACTCTTCCCTTGGAAGCCTTGTATATAACGCCTGGAAATTCTATTACTGGATCTGTAGCCGCATGATCGCAAAGATAGGTAGTCCGATATGGTTCCCAACTGGCATGCCTAATATACCTTTTCACCGCCTTCTATTGCGGGCGTCATCGTCGTCCTCCTCGCTGTCGTCGCGGAAACCCTCCTCGAGACTACACCAGAAGCAGCAGTTAGCGCAGGTGCAAGCATTAAACCGGGCCGCGATATACATTATATCGTCTAGAGCACGCGAGAATAACCCTAGGCAGGGGCAAGCAATATCTGAACATGTATACTCACTCTCTGCTGAGCCTCCTGATGTTGTCCGTGTGTATGTTGCGCGAATCGAGCGACAGCGCATGCCGGCGGTCTTCGAGCACTTCGTCGAGCTCCTCGCCCTCCTCCGAGCTGTAGCCTAGATCGCTCTCGCCTTCTACCACGAGGCGGTTCCCCACCCGCCACTGCGACGGCACGACCCAGTTGGCGATCGCATCCTGCATGCGGCTGCGCAGGGAGGAGGTGCGGCTCGATATGGTGTCGAGCGGGAGGTACTGGCTATAGCGGTTGCGGTAGTGGCGCCATAGCGGGACGATGAGATAGGTCGAGACGAGGAAGAGGATGAGCGAGATGACGGCGGGGATGATTAGTGTCTATGGGGTTGGTTTCGAGACAGTTAGTTATGCTCATGGGCCCTCAACGTCTTGTGTTTCCCCCCTTCCATCCTAGATTCGTAGACTGGGTAGATATATGATATGATATGATATACCTTCACTACAGAGAGTGTGGAACCCATGGTGGTATAGCTCCAGGGGACAACCGGGTCAGCCGGGCATTATGGGAAAGAAGCCACGCAGAAAATGTTGTTCAAACCAAATCGCAATAGTAAACAGTGAACACGATAAGTCTTTTTTTTTTCTTGAGAAGTAGCAGGAGAAGAAGGAATTCTGATATCAAATGGTTTCTTTTTTTTTTTTTAATCAATATAGTGTAGGTCTGGTACTTTTGCTACCGTTCAAGTCCGATACGATAATCTCTGTTTAGGAGTACGACAGGACTGCAGGAGTTGCCGCGAACTCGTCTCGTAAGCGTTCAGGCCGAGATAACCGAGATAGATATCCGTAACCGCCAAACTCACGATAGCATTGGTCAATCGAGCAAAGCGTAAAAAAACGGGATGCGAGGCTGAAGGAATGGACACCCCGTCTCTACCAATCTTATGACGGAGGAACAGGAGGTGATGATGATATGTAAAGGTAAAGGGTAAGGGTAAGGGTAAGGGTAAGGCTGCGACAAGACCATGAAGAGTGTAGGTTAGGTGATATGTAACCTAGGTACCTAGGTACGTAGTATGTACGGAGTAACAAATGCAGGAGGAGGGTGATTTCCCGATGGGTAAGGTCTTACAGGGAAGAGCACCAAAAAAAAGATAGGGGTCACTTGGGACCGTTTGTGGCGTGTGCGTAATCGCTTTTTAGTGGAACGAGGCGCCGTGTGCAATGATTAGCTGCATGGGTGGTCTGGAGTTGTTGCCCGCCGACCAAGTTTTGATGGTACAATCTCTCTCTACGCCGCCTGTGCATATACCTAACCTAGATACCTACATGTGTATGTCTGTATACTATATCAATATAGGTTACGATGATTTGTATATATAAGATGTAGGTTAATAATTAATTATAAACATTTTTATACTCTTGACCTACTTGTTGTATAGTGTACCCGACAATTTAATGATTCAAAGTAAAGGTTAGTAAAGTAGGTAGGTATTTATAGCAGTGTAGAGGTGTATACCTACATACATAGAATTGGTATCGATAAAACGTGCGTAGGGTAACACACGGTATTAGTTAGTCTTGTACATCGACAGGGGTAAGAGGATTAGATATCCAATTACCTATAGGCCTAGGCCGTTAGATTGGGTATCTAGTTAAATGGAGGTATACGTAAGAGATATATGAGATATATTATGTGTGTACATTTCTGAACCTTATTAGCTAGAAACCGAAGGAAGAAGAAGACACATAATCTGTAACATATAGGCAATATATGAAACGAAATGTGCATTCCACCAGCCTACATAGTACCTAGCTCTCTGAAGGAACATCAGGTCCACGGGCCTCCTAGACTTTGCTGTGCGTACATTTATTACAAGACAGAAACAAAACCAGAAACAAAAACATGCCATGAGCGCACATTGAATAATTATAATAGCCCGTATTTGGTTATTTGTGCATGCCTATTTACCCATAATTTTGCCTTAAATCGTCATGATCGGTACATGTAGTATGTGCTTACATGCCTACATGAAACATACCTAACCTACATATGTACAATACACACACACTGGTCTACACTACACTAACCTATAACCATCGATTGATCTCAAGGTGAAAGACCAGACGAAGGTAATAATTGTCCGATTGACACGGGCCAACCTGGGTTGGCACATCGACCTAGGCCTCCTTCTTCCAGGGTATCAGTTCCGTGGTTGGGTAGCAGCAATGTAGGGGGGGTTTGGGCTTCACGTTCCATTTGTAGTTTCAGAAACGAGAGAGACAAGAGGCATAAGAGTCCACACATGGTTCTCTTGTCATGGTCATAGTTCCACTCATCGACGATTTGGTCTTTGCGATCAGCCTATCGACAATGTCGTGATGTGAGTATGGCCATTTTTATATTACATCGATGTGGTTTTTAGTTTACCAGCGGTGGTCTAGGGAGAAGGATATACCCGAAGTGTGTACTACCTACATAAACCTTGGACCTTGGACATGAAATGACCTAAAAAAAGAAAATAAAAAAGAGATTGGTGTATATCCGAAGTTCCGATGTACCTACTACTACCATTCAACCCAGCTAACCAGCATTTACTGTGCTAGGTTAGGTACGTACATGTACAACTACAGAGTAACAGGATATGATAATTAATTATAATTAGTTGTAGTAGGTTTTCTTAGCCAATTGTTAGGCCGCAACAGTTGGTAATTAGTTTTTCTAGCGTTGCTCTGCCGTACTTCCATAACTTGGGAGAAGAAAGGAGGATAGTAGAATTGCTACCGTTTTAAGGCATGACAGCGCTTATCGCACATTTTTGCTGCAATCTCCATTCTGCTTCCTGCATCACACCCGCATAACTTTAATACTCTCTTACTGCAACTCGACCTCATTTCTATAACCTGTTTAAGTTTATTCAACTAATGCCTTTCTCTCTCCACCTCCTTTGCACGAACCAACCAACAGGTATAGAACATAGTACGCATATACTACAACACTACAACAAGTCGTACCTTGTTTTGGTTTTTTTTTCCTTGTGATATTTTTCTTGTTCTTATTCTTGTTCTTCTTTTCTACACATTCATTTTCGGTAAAAGGTCCACAAGTACTACTATTGCTACCTTTATTCTTTTTTTCTATTTTTCCTTTTAACTCTTTTACTACCAAAGATTTTGCATACATACATATATCATAGTAGCAATCCTGTTTTTTGAATCTAATGTACCATCATCACTTATTCTAGGTTCTTTTATGTAGGTGCCGGTTACTTTTACTATGTACTACCTACTACTATTATTACTACACTACTAATCTTGCCCAATATCCTAATATCCCTCCCATCGATCCCTGGTACAATATACATTCACACCCCCTGTCTGTCCCCTTCTTCATTCCTGGACCCTGTCTTTCTCTCTCAGGTCCTCTCTCTCTCTTCCCCCCCCCTCCCCGTCCCCATTTTCTTAATCAGCCGACTCCTTTCGGTAACCACCACAATTGTGGCCATGATTGCTGCTTCATCGCCAAAATCAATGCTAAACATTTTGTCCGTTCATGCAGGTCTCTTTCTCAACACCCCCCTCCCTCGCTCTCCCTATCCACCTCAACCACAACCACAACCACAACCATAATCATACCCATAACCACAACCACAACCCACGACACCAAAAAAAAAGAAAAGAAGAGAAGAGAAACCCACCTTACACCATAGGGTGTGTCGAAGTCTTATTTGCTTTGATTTCCAATCCAGCGAGGACATGATGTTTTTCCTGCGTCTGCGACATCTTGTACATTGACCACATTCATTTCCCTTACCTTCTAACTTCATGCCACCCACCCCGGTAAATCGCATTGAATATTCGAGTACCTCTCACCCGGGTAAAACACTACTTGAATAGAGTCATTGACGGCATTGGCGTTTCAGCGCTGTGCCCAGCACAGATATGTCCTCTGCCGATAAATCCAGACAGATGTCTGGCGGCAAGGGCTTCTTCTCTCGAAGCAAGCACAAAAGCGACAAGCGACATACTGGAAGCGAAGAAGGACGGTTTCTAGGACCAGACTACGAACCTGCATCGGCATCGGGATCGCGCAACTCGCGCCATGCCCGAGACTCGTCCATAGCCTCGATTGACCAGCCCAGTTCGCCTGAGCAGGGCGTGAACAATACCGCCGGAGTTATCACGGCTATCCCCTACGACAATACCCACGCGGACCAACGAAGTCCCATTCCCGTCGAGTACCTCCCGAGAAATGAGCAGGTGCCTGTGCGCCGCGACCCTCTGCCTCATCAGCTGAACAAAGGAACCGGCGACTTCCATCAATATCCCTCCTTCGATCCGAGCACCCTCTCTGCCGCTGCTATGGCTCATCTCTCCGCCCAGCGCCCTCCTACTGGCACTTCCAATATAACCATGGCCACCACCGGCCGCCAAACCCAGTTCCAGCAATGGGGGCCTTCGCAACAGCAGCAGCAGCAACAACAGCAGCAGAACGGCCAGGCGCCTAGGGCCACCTCTTCCCACAGCATGGCCAACAGTTACGCCGAACGATGGGATTCGTTGCCCGGATGGGGTCAGCCCGGCTTTGGCAGGACCTCTAGACAGAGCGATCAGTCCAGCATATTTTCAGGTAACGGAACATCCCCAGATTATCTCGCGGCCAAGCGCTCATCGAGAACAGCACTCCCCAGTGCCACTTCGCAGAGTTCCGTTGCTTCCCACCACTCTCACCGAGATTCCCACCGGTTAACAAAATTACCAGGACTGCCAGGAGCCCAGCAACCCCCCGGACCCGATGGCTTTTCCCTCACGAGACCGGATGATGACCGAGTGACCGAGCAGATGTTCTACGAGCTGATGCAGAAGCGAGGATGGCACAACCTACCCGAACAGGCGCGGCGGCAAATGCAGGCCTATCCATCGGCCAAGAAATGGACCCTTATCTACCAGGATCGTCTAACCGAGTGGCAGGGAGAGCAGAAGAGGAGACAGACGGCGCGGACTACCGGCCCCTACTCGAGTGTCGATATCGCCGCCAATTCGGACGAGGAAGGCTCACCGGAGTGGTATGTTCGGAAAGTGATGGACAATACTCTGGATTCCAAGGGCCTCGGAAGTCTAGAAGTCAACCTTAGGACACAGCAGATTGGTTGGGTGAAACGCTTCATCGAATGTCAAGGGCAGGTGGCGCTCACCAACGTCTTGCTAAAGATCAACAGGAAAACTGCAATTGGCCCCGCGGCCCCCTCGGACACCAGAACTAGCGACAAGAACCAGGATAAGGAATATGATATCATCAAGTGTCTGAAAGCCCTGCTGAACAACAAGTATGGTGCTGATGACGCGCTCGCCCACCAGCAGGTGGTTGTGGCTCTAGCGACGTCGCTCATCTCGCCGAGGCTCACCACACGAAAGCTCGTCAGCGATGTCCTCACTTTCCTGTGTCATTGGGAGGGCGGAGATGGCCACTTGAAGGTCATCCAGGCCATGGACTCCGTAAAGACCCACCAGAATGAGAACGGCCGCTTCGACGCATGGATGCGTCTCGTCGAAGTCACAGTGGATGGGCGAGGGAAGATGGGCAGTCTCGTCGGCGCCAGCGATGAAGTCCGCAGTGGTGGTATTGGCATGGAGAATCTGCTGATGGAATACGCCGTGGCTACGCTGATCCTCGTCAATATGATTATCGACGCTCCGGAGAACGATCTTCAGCTCCGTATGCACATCAGGGCTCAGTTCGGAGCTTGTGGGATCAAGCGGATCCTCACGAAGATGGAGGCGTTCCAATACGACTTGATAGACAAACAGATCGAGCGATTTCGCACCAACGAAGCTATTGACTATGAGGATATGCTCGATCGAGAGAATAGTAGTATGAAGGACAGCATCGAGGGGGAGGTCAAGGACTTAAACGATCCCGCTCAGATTGTCGACGCGATTCAACAGCGACTGCAAGGTACCAAAACGCAGGACTATTTTATTTCGGCATTGCAGCATTTGCTCCTTATCAGAGAAAACGATGGAGAGGAACGGTTGCGCATGTTCCAGCTCGTCGATTCGATGCTTAGCTATGTGGCCATGGACCGCCGGCTACCGAATATGGATCTCAAGCAGAGTCTGAACTTCACCGTTCAGAGCTTACTGGACAAGCTACATACGGATTCAGAAGCTAGACAAGCCCTGGATGAGGCGCTGGAGGCACGGCAGATTGCCGAGGCGGCTATGGCTGAACGGGACGAGATGAAAGCTAAGATCGAGTTGGGAGCTGATGGACTGGTAGCTAAACTGCAAAAACAGTTGGATGAGCAGGCTCGTTTCATTGAAGCGCAAAGGCGTCACACAGACGGCCTCAAGGCTGAGATCGAGAACATGCAAACTGTGCGTGCTAAAGAGGCCCAGCGTTATGAGCTTGAGACACGAGAGTTGTATCTCATGTTGAGAGACGCCCAGGATGTTGCTGCATCGCAAGCTTCAAAGGGCACTATTGGTGGAAAGCCAATAGACGAAGATCCGACACGCATGCAGGGTATCTTGGATCGTGAGAGACTCATGGACCGTCTTGCGAGACAGCTTGAGCGCCAAAAGACTCAATACAAACTTGAAGGCCGTGTTTGGGGCGAAACTATCGGTCCCTCGGATCGCTTGCGTGCACTGCGCGAGGAGATGGAGGGCTTTAGTGAATATCCTGATGGACCTGATGGTGCTGGTCTCCCCCCTGCTGGGTTGGCCAGCGGAGTACTTGGCACCGTCAACAGACAGACCAAGTTGTCAAGAAAGCCTGTTAACTCTCAGGGAGAGCCCCTTACCGAGGGCGAGGAGGGCGAAGACGGTGTTGTCTATGAGAAGCCTAGGGTTGTTGAGATCAGGCGACCGGTCATGGATCCTAAACAGGCCGACAGTTTACTTAGTGAGATTCGGGCCAAGGGCAGGAAAGACGACAGCGACTCGGAAGGCGAAGATGCGACGACAGGCCCTTCACATCCTAGTATGGAGTCTCAATCGCCGATCACGCCGAACGATAACGAAACGCCCAAGATCGAAGTCAGTGATACCGGTGCTCCTCCCCCTCCGCCTCCCCCACCACCCCCTCCGATGCCAGGCCACCTCCCGGGTGCAGCTCCACCACCGCCGCCTCCGCCTCCACCTCCACCAATGCCCGGTGCAGCAGGAGGACCTCCCCCACCACCTCCGCCTCCACCCATGCCAGGATTTGGTGGTATGCCGCCGCCCCCCCCTCCCCCTCCTATGCCTGGTATGGGCGGCCCGCCTCCACCACCTCCGCCTATGCCTGGCGCCATGTCTGGTCACTTTCTTTCTGCTCAAAATGGTTTCGCTCCGCCGCCTACTATGGGTCTTCCTGTAGTTAGGCCCAAGAAGAAGCTCAAGGCTTTCCACTGGGAGAAGGTGGATACTCCAGAGACAAGTCACTGGGCAGCACATGCTCCTTCTGCCGAAGCAAGGGAAGAAAAGTATGCTGAACTCAGCAAGAAGGGAATTTTGGACGAAGTCGAGAAACTGTTCATGGCTAAGGAGATCAAGAAAATTGGTGGCGGGTCCTCTAAGAAGGATGATAAGAAGCAGGTCATATCTGCTGATCTTCGCAAGGCTTATGGTAAGCATATACTCCGAAATATCAGTTCATTCCTTTGGGTCTCTAATTCTGTGTAGAAATTGCTTTTGCGAAATTCTCCCACTATTCCGTGGAGAAGATTGTGCAGTTGATAATTCACTGCGACACCGAAGTAATTGATAATCAGGTCGTCATGGACTTCCTCCAGAGAGACGACCTAAGCAATATCCCGGATAATGCTTCTAAGCTTCTGGCACCATATAGCAAAGACTGGACTGGTCCCGATGCTAATAAGGATAATCGCGAGCAAGATCCAGCTGAACTCACACGACAGGATCAGATCTTCCTGCATACCGCCTTCGAGCTGCGTCACTACTGGAAGAGCAGGATGCGGGCGTTGGCCCTCAGCCGAAGTTTTGAGGTTGACTATGACGAGCTAACCGAAAAGATTCGCCAGGTTGTTAACGTTTCCGAGTCGTTGCGGGATTCCGTATCTCTCATGAATGTGCTTGGCTTGATTCTTGATATTGGTAACTACATGAACGATGCCAACAAGCAAGCACGCGGCTTCAAACTCAGTTCTCTGGCTCGATTGGGAATGGTGAAAGACGACAAGAATGAATCGACGCTTGCTGACCTTGTTGAACGAATTGTGCGAAACCAGTATCCCGAATGGGAGGGCTTCACAGCCGACATCCAGAATGTCATTGCTGCCCAGAAGATCAACATTGAACAGCTACAAGCGGATGCCAAGAAGTACATGGACAACATCAAGAATGTGCAGATGTCACTTGACAACGGAAACCTCAGTGATCCTAAGAAGTTTCACCCCCAGGACCGTGTCTCTCAAATTGTCCAGCGTTGTATGAAGGACGCCCGTCGCAAAGCCGAACAAATGGAGTTATATCTGGAAGAGATGATACGCACCTACAATGACATCATGGTGTTCTATGGCGAAGATCCCGCTGACGAGAACGCCCGCCGTGACTTCTTTGCTAAGTTGGCCATGTTCCTCCAGGAGTGGAAGAAGAGTCGGGACAAGAACATCCAGTATGAAGAAACAAGGCGTCGGAATGAAGCTAGCATGAAGCGCAAACATGCCCAGCTCAAGATCAACAATACTATGGAGCCTGCGCCAGCATCACCAGCTTCCGCTGGTGCGATGGACTCTCTCCTCGAGAAACTGCGGGCAGCAGCGCCACAAGCTAGGGATCAACGTGACCGGAGAAGACGTGCACGTCTCAAGGACCGGCACCAAGTACGCATTGCCTCGGGGCAAAAGATCCCCGACCTTAACGAAATTCCCGAGGCTGAAGTTGGGCTTCGTTCTGACGGTACAGCTGCTGCTGCTGATTCCGAAGGCAATCCTCTCAGTCCTAGCAAGTCGTCGCCTAGCGAGGCCCCCGCAGGCGAAAGTGAAGATGGTTTAGCCCAAAGAGCAGCCATGTTGCTGCAAGACATGAGAGGTGGGGATGGAGCAGAAGAGAGCGAATTAGAACCCCGGGATAGCTTACGAAAATCAGCGGCTGAGGAGAGGAGAGCTAGAAGGCGGCGACTAAAAGGAGGTTCCACCACTAGCTCTACTACTGGCGATACTGAGGAGGGCGGCGTCAAGAGCCCAACAGCTGATGACATACCGGCTACTGTACCTGAAGAGGAATAAGCATGCCTTTTCATGCTGTTATGCGATATTCCAAAATATCCGTATTGCTCCAACATATTCCCTTATTATTTTTTTCTTTTTCACCCGATATGAAAACTAATGTATACAACACACCGACATCACTTTTGACCAGCCTTCTGAGAAATTAGGAGTGCCAAGTATAACTGAACGACATGCAGAAAACTTGGAAGTGGCGGATTGGTTGATCCTAACAATGTACGACGCATGAGTACAGGGTCGAGTAGAATGAATACTTGTGACCACTCTCTTCTTTTTTTCTTTTTTTCTTTTCTTTTGATGTTCTTGAAACTTTTTGCTTGAGATCGAGAGGCTTTTATCTCTCCATCAAATAAACCTTCTACTATGTTATTATTGTCATCCAACGGTTCAATGGAATAGGGCCGGCCGTCCCAGTTTGATGTGGGGATCTTCTTTTCTCCTTTGTAGGAAGACATGGACGGGAAATTACTTCACATATATCATGGGCAATGTACTCATTGACACAAATGGGAGGCGAAAATAAAAGAAAGGCTGGTTGGGTTCTTTTGGGGGGGAACTTTTAGTTCTCTAATGGTCAGCCTCTAAGGGAAGATGGAGGAAGGAGGAGGGTGATGGGAAATCGTTGTAACCTGGGGGGGAAGGGGGGTAAGAGAGAAGACGGAAGGTATATAAGAAGAGAAAGGCGGAATAGGGAAGATGAAGACGATAAAGGGGGTTATAGAGATAGAAAGATAAGGAGAAGAGAAGCCAAAGAGAAAAAGGAAGGGAAAGCCGGAAAGTACATATTATAGTTAGTACACGCACGCGGTATACTACAGCTACTACTACTACCTCACACCCACCATAACCCAAACACATCCACACACACTTTTTTCTTTTTACCCATACACAAACAACGCCTAACCACCAACGTATTTACTTAATGTATACGTAGATGATGTACTTGTCTACGAATACTATGTTCCTTAATAGCGATGATAAAATCAACTAATCAGTTTTATTGTCTTGATTATCTTGTTGTCTCCTGTGTTTTTTTTCTTTTGGTCCCCTCTCTGGTGACATTATACTCTTTGCCATCTTTGAACTTTGTTATATGTTTAGGAAAGCTACACCAGACGCAATACTCAGCTTTATGACATTATCAATGTACTGTAAGCATGCTCCTTCAACCCACTGGTAAATAGGTATATATATATAAGTTCTATAATATTTTACCTCTATTCCATGCGTCACGTTATACGGTCATGGATGTCCGGGTTATAATTCCTCTCTCTTTGACCCTCCTTTTTTTTTGTGTGTGTGTGTGTGTGTGTGTGTGTGTGTGTGTGTGTGTGTGTGTGTGTGTGTGTGTGTGTGTGTGTGTGTGTGTGTGTGTGTGTTGCCCTCCTATAACTTAAGCACAACCCAATTCTCCTCCCCTCTCTCCTCCATCACCTGCCCTACCACCCCCCGCACCGCACCCTGCATCTCGTTCCCGTCGCGCCACCGCTTCGGCCCCGCGTACGCGGATATAAACCCGTCCGGCCCCGAAACGCAAACTAGCTTCCTACTCCTCGCGGCTCCGGATTGCGCGGGGCAGGTGCAGGGCACGCCGTTGCGCGTGGAGTCGTCGTCGGAGGGGAGCGAGGCGATGGCGTGGGGGCTGTGCCAGGTGCAGGATGGGTTGGGGACGGGGTTAGGGGTAGGGGAGGGCGTGGTTTTGGGGTCGCGAGCAGGAGAGAGATCCCGCGCCCCGACAAAAGACCCCTCCTCGTCGACGTAGTACGACACCCGGAAGCGCCCCGGGTGCCGCCGCTGCAGGGCCCGGATCTGCCGCGCTAGGGAGGACGACGGCGGTGGGCTCTCGTGGGGCGCATCGGCTCTGCTCCAGAGGTTCAACCACCACCGCCGCCGCTGCTGCTGCTGCTGCTTCCCGGCACGGCCTAGAGCATCGGCTGAGCGACGGTTCGCCCAGAGAATGGTTATGCTTGGGCGGTCGTCTTCGGGGTTGGAATTGGGTTCGGGATCAGGGTCGGGCGCGTCTAGAAGCCGCGCCGCGATCTGCAGCGCCGGCGCGACGCCCGTGCCCCCCGCGAGGAAGACCACTTCGCACCCGCGCCCCAGACGCCGCGACACGTCGAACCCCAGGTGCGGCCCCCGCAGCCAGATCTCGTCCCCCACGCGCCGCTTGTGGAGGTACGTGCTCATCTCGCCGCCGTCGGTGCGGCGGATCAGGAAGCGGAGCTCGCTACCGTCCGCATCATCGGATTTCCCCTCTCTCTTTCCCGCTGCTGCAGGATGCGAAGGGGGCAGAGGCGTGTAGTGCCGCGCGATCTGCAGCTGCGGCTGCTTGATCTCCACGCTCCAGAGGCCGTGGCGCTGCGCTTGGGATATGATGTGCGCGGTGGAGGCGCAGGGGCAGGACGGCCGCACGGTCAGGATGAATGCGCTGGGGGAGACTTGCTCCCGCGAGGTGATGGCGAAGGGGATGAATGTGGATTTGTTGAGCGCGGTGTCAGTGCGGCTGCGGCCCTGGGTGGTGAGAAAGATGGTGAAGAGACCACCGGCTGCGAGGGTGAGGAGGACCCATGTGCGAGGTTTGGGTGGTTTGGGAGTGGATGTGGTGGAAGTAGAAAGAGGATGAGAAGGGGGTTGGTGCGAGGAGATGCTGCGCTTTAAGGGGGTGAAGGTGAAGGTGAGTGTGAGATTCCGTGGGGCGTGCCAGAAGAGAGGGAGCTGTCGGTGCTCGTGGCGGAATATAGGAGAGTACCGCGGCCTCATCCAGCCTATCCGTCTTATCACAGATGCATTCATCGGTATCAACTCATATCGCTTTGCTCATCTCAATCTCACTTTGAAGAGAGATGCTTCTCATGATCCTGTATCCACCAAGTTCTGAGCCGAACTTCAACTTTCCACTTATAGAAATTTCGATAGGGCCCGTGCACTGCAGCTGGTTGTCGGGCCGCTGACGTCGAAGTTGAGTGTTGGCTGTGTAAGTTGATATCCCCTATTCCCCTATTCCTCTATTTACAGATGAAAGTAAGGGGAAGAAAAAAAAACTAGAGTCTTCGTTATAAGATAACTTGTAGATTCCCTGTGTTGGTCCATTTCAGACACTATTTCACTTAAATACCCTATCGAGCATATGAAATGCTATTTGATTCACCCACAGATGAGTCCGATTAGAGCTAGGTATTTATACAATAACTATGTCTTCCAGATCTACACGGCTGATCCAGTTGACCCAATCTGAGTTTTCTGGAGACCAGCCGGATGTTCGTAGATATCCAACTCTTCTATACCTTCGTTTACCCCCATCCATCATATCAGACCCAACCAGAGCAAGAATCAATCCGTTCACGTTCGTTCCTGACTCCGACCACTTGATTGGTAGCGCCCAAATCTCTTTAATATGTAAATCATCTGAGCTATCCAAGTACGCCGTGCCAATGCACTTAACTTCCCTTTCAGGAACTTCAGAGCCATTATGTTTGGATATCCCTGATGCGCCTAGTTGAGGAGGTGGTAGACTATACACTAACCTTCTCCCTTCGTTTAGCAATAAAGATGCTTTGAATATCGCCCCACGAAGAACCAGGACAGCCGCGGTAACGCAGTCAAATGGAAGTTCAGCATCCGCGAGCGTAACATCACAGCTAACTTTCTCGCACCACTTCGCCTCGCTGTAGTCCCTATACATACCATCAATACCAGACTTCACGTCGGTATCGATCGACGCCCAGGACCACGAGGGGGCCCGATACTCCGCCGGCCGCGGGAGAAGTTTGCTTTCGTTAAGGGGCTCCGTCTCCCACAGCAGATCTTCGAGAAGCGTGTCTTCCCAAAGTCCCGCGAGATATGTGCTCCCCCGCGCGCGGTGGAAGAGCTCAGCGACCCCGGCGAAGGCGCGCAATTTGTCGCTCGGGACCGTGATGGAGCGCATGGTATAGTTATTACGGGCGGTAGACCAGCCCAGGCGCACAGCATCCCATTGTCGCGACGACGGTGAGATCCTAGGTGATGTAGTCGTCGAGTTGGCCTCCCAATCCGTGCTCAGCGCATACACGATATCTGGAAAACGTGGCCTGGCTATGTAGGTCGAGTGATAGGAGCCGCCGATATTTGTTGGGTCTGGATACTGACAATGATACTGTATCGTCTGAGAGGTGAACATCAGGGCGCGCGGAGCTAGCATGAATTCTTGTAGACACCACCCACGCTGGCTCACGGGTTCCAGGCTCGGATGGTACGTATGTGGAGATTCTCCGTTCTTTATTGAGGTGTAGAAGTAGAAAGTGCCAATGCCTTTACCGTCTGGAAGTTGAAAAGCCAACTGGGTATCCGATGGGACTGGAGGAGTACGATTTTGAAGGAAGCCTTCGCTCACCTTTGTCGCACTCGCAGCGACGATAGTGAGGTATGCGTCGTTGTATATCTGACGCATCTGTCCAATTTGCTTTTTCTTGTCTCGGTCAGAATCCTGGATAATGCATAAACTATCGATCCAGAGGTAGTCAAATTTGAGATCTCTCGTGAGTGAGATGGCATCTTTTATCGTTTGAGGGAGAATGGATACATCGATGCCGGATAGATATGAGGAAATGTTGCTATGGGTTGTGCTATGGACCTGCGCTTCTCCCCATACATAACTCAGAGCAACATACCGACCCTTCTGCCCTTCAGTTTCGACTAGTTTCGGTTTTCGCGGATCTCTGCAGTCAATAAGTCGGATAGGTAGAAGTTGGTCACGAGGAGCAGGGCAACAATCGTGCTGGGATATGCAGTCCTCGATGCTCTGAAGGGCCAAGGAATGGGCGCGAGGAGTATTCACGTCAAGGAGCTGGGTTCGGGCTGGGATATACTCAGCAGCCGGGCTATCTATCGAAGTGCATGAGCACGTAAGCAAAATGCTTCCGACTATAAGTATACTCGCGCGTACCTGGGTCTGCGTAAACATCGCCAGAGATATGCCTATCTCCATCCACCGATACATTAATAAGTTGTGTACCATCTGGGACAACCCAACCGTCTTGTCTTTTCCAGAAAGCCACCTCGATTTCCACCTCATCTGTAGTGCGTGGCTTTTTGTCATAGCTAAGAAGTAACTGGCACCAGCGGCAGTTGATAGAGGTCTGTAGCTCTGACCAACTTGTCTTATAAGAGAACTTATGATCAAATGGGTCCTGGCAGTCACGCATAAGCCGTTCTGAGAAGACAGAATCACTGAATAGACTGCTCCAGCACTTCTCACATATATACGATGGGCGACTATACGTTGAACAGGTCATCAGTAATTAGATTCCACGTTCCATGATACTGTGTATGATAACTGACCTCGTGTCCACTTTGGCTTCTCCATTGTCCTGTATCCGCGCCATTGGTTCTGAGGTATTCATCTTCTGTAGAGCCTGCCAAATGACTGAACATGACGCCTTAGTGTTGGTAACTATTAGGAGGTCAAAGATGACAAGAATACAGGGGTCCGCAGGTATAAAGCAAGCCCTCCAATGCCATTCTCGATTCGATGTGGATCACCCTCCCCCCTCCTTGTAAATCATATTGGATCTAAGATCAGCCGCATGAGATACCTAACATACCTAACAACACTCAGTATTTGGATGCTACACTGCACCTAGTGATCACTTGCATACAACTAGTTAGGCTTACAGCGTAGGAATGAGGGCGCTAAGGGATTCAAGGACAGTAGATCGATCACCTCGAAACTCGACACGCAAATTGTCTTTATAGATCTCTTGGATTCCTAGCTAGGCTCAAGGTGAGCACATCTCAAGACAAGATATGATACGTACCTGTAGAAGCATCATTGAGTCACTTTTCAGAAACCAACGACTTACCGGTTGCCTCTTCTGAGAACTAAAAGCGACGCAGATAAATAGCCCACAAGATGAAATCAGCATTAATTCTACAATAGCAACGACCACCTCATAGTAAGTAATATGTAACTTCAAATCCTATATATCTCATGACTTAGGTATGAAAAGGTTTAACACCCAATACTAAAATTAGCGAGAGTTGGAAGGGAGAATCTGAGATATAAGGCGCCGGGCTGTTTCTCCTTATAAAGGAGAAAATGATATTAGTCTCCTAAAAACTATTCTTCCACTTCGAGCTTTAGCATTAATATATACATGTAGTGGTTATTTAACAGTAGTAACACACTGGTAGAAGAATAGTTATTACATCCCCAGCTGCATTCCTTTACACCCCTAGAATATGGACGTGGTTGAAATGGTCAAGATTAACCTCCCTACTAGACCTTGAAACTTACAACATAACTGGAGAGGCCAGTAGAGACGACCTTCTATAATTGCTAACTCATGTCCCAGTTAGTAAGATCGAACGCAACTATCCGAGGAACGTAGCCTCAGTCTAAGCCAACGCCAACACCAACGCGCCCGCTACCGCCGCAAAGCTCGCCCCAACCCTAGCTCCCATCCCCGTCGCCACGGCGCCCGTCTCCGCCGCCGCACTCGTGCCCGTGCCCGTCCCCGTCCCCGTCGCATTTGCACCGTCCCTCTCCGCGAGCCCCCGGTCCTCACTCACGCTCACCAGCGCCGCCAGCACACTCATCTGCGCGCCCGCATCACTGCTATCGAAGTCCCCGCTGGCCCACGCGTCCCCGCACAGCCTACCGCTCTCGCCCCCCGTGCACTGGTCCGCCGCGGCCTGCGCGCTCGTCCTCAGCGCGCTCTGGATCTGGTCGGCGGCGTGGGGCGCCGCGCGCGCGGCCGACGCGAGGGAGCGGTGCAGCAGCCCCTTGAAGAACCGCATGTCCTGCGTGCAGGTGCGCGCGCTCTCGCAGGCGCGCTCCACGGCGACGCCCGAGGGGAAGAACACGGCGAGGGTGCGCGTGAGCAGGGAGTCGAGCCGGGATTTCCAGGTGGGGGAGGAGGTCTGGGAGGGTTAGTTAGGAATTTGGAAGAGAAAAAGGGGGACAGGGAAGGGAAGGGGGAGACGGACGAAGTTGTACATGTACGCCGCGCCCTCAATCAGCATGCCGGCGGTGTATGTGTACTGCGCTTTGTTGACGGCGCTGCACGAGGGCGTCGACGCCCCGTCGTACACGTTGAACTCGGAGTCGATGAAGCCCAGGTCTGCGAGCTTCTCGTAGACGGAGGCGGCGAGGTCGGCGGCGGTCTGGTTCTGCTGCTGGTAGGCTAGCTGCGCGCCGACGCTGAAGTAGGCTGCGTTCGAGGCGGCTATTTTGGGGGAGGGGGGGGGGGGGAAGTAGAAGTTAGCCAAACGGTCTGGTTTTTGTGGTGATGTATGGATGTGCGTGTAAGAGGTAGGCTCACTGTTGACGTAGTTGTACCCGCTGTTGAACGTGAAGATCTGCCACCGCAGAGCGCCCGCACAGTCCCCGCTGTCGATCAGCCGCGCAGTCTGCTCGTCGAAGACTGTCTGCGCTAGGTCTAGCCATTGCGGGTCCCCGGACGGCAGGTTTGTGAAGCCCGTCTCGGCGGCAACTAAGGCAGCCAAGGCCCAGATGCTCTGATCATCGTTGCCGAGCGTCTTGGTCCAGTTCGCGGGAGCAAAATCGGCGTTCGCCCCAGTCTGCCATTTAAGACCCTGGAGTATAGTATCGTCGTACGTCGTGTCGCCGGTGCGGTCCCGGTAGTCGAGCATGGTGCCCCAGAGGGCGCCGCCAGTCCACCAGTAGTAGTCATCCTCGGGCAAGATGCCGGGAATGTCGCCGGTGTAAAAGTTCATGAGGTCCTCGGCGACCAGAGCCGCAGCCTCCTTGAGCGAAGCTGAAAGTTTCTGGTTAGCAGCTGTCGCCCCAAAAGAGGACTGTGACTTTGGAGAACAAACCTTGATCTGTAACATCGACCGTCAAGCCAGCGATGGCCCCGGGAGCGACTAGAAGCAGCCGACCGAGCAATGATGCTGATAATCTCGCCATGGTGCAACGGCGAACACGTGAATCAATCCTAGGGGAAATCGCCGGAAACACGAATAGATCTACGATACCGTGAACAAGCCGAGGAAGTTCACATAATAATTTATTAAAATTCGGTCTACGGGCAGGCTTAGAAGATATATACAAAGCTACCCACACGATACCGCACAGTTGGACCCATCGTGAAGGGGGTTCAACCCCATCCTCGGGAGAGAGGCTTAAAAGTTACCTAGCTCAGTCACAAGACCTGGGTCGTTTGGGCTCGAGAGTGAACGCGATAGGTAGCGGATATCTGTGCCGCATCGTAGCGTGTACGTAAGGGAAAAAATCCCTTGAAAAGGAAATTAAACAGACTAGAGGAACGCGCCGTCCGGAAGCCCGTCCGAGGAAAACCAGGGAGGCTTGGCATCTTACATACAATTTCAAGCTAGGTTGGGAGGATTCTGGTCCGTTCGCCCCATTCAATCGGCAGATTAATGCAAGATGCATCGCAAAGTACAGCTTCATGCTCTTCATCCGGCTTGGATGAAGCTTTCAGTGGTGGTAGCCCCTGGTCTCATGCGTTACAGTTATCCAGCTCGCTGTATGTGTGGGTATCCAAAGCTGTAAGCTTTAATATGCAAATGTTGGCTGTGTAAAGGGGGATCTTCATCGCGTTGGTTCATCTGGTGTTGGCATTAACAATTAGGCATCCAACTTGACCTTCATCTTGTCGTCAGTGGGACATATATATCGGTTTCGCATGCACATTACAGGGGTGGGAAAAAGTCACCAACAATGATTCTAGGTTAGGTTGTTGAATGTTCTAAGTCGGTAACGTCTATAATCGTACAATCTTGCCATTCCGATTAATGGCGCCCCTTAAATGGTCTGTAATAACATTGCCTTTGATAATCGTTTCCTGGATCACTCCCTCAACATGTTTGGGTTCGATCCTTCCGTACCAAACTCCGTGGCCAGCCAGCGGGTGTGGATTGCCGGCGCTGTTTTTGAACGTCGGAGGGAGATAGATAATGATATTTCCCGCGAATTTATGCCCTCCAATGTGACTAATAAGACCGACTCTGGCGGTGGAAGCTTCTGCATCTCCAGTGCTAGGGAGGGGTGCTGTGATGACACTCTCATTCATGAGCGGTCCCTGAAGGACAGTGAGTCCCGCATGGGATAGTTGTCTCTCGAACTCTTCTCGAAGAACTGGACCCATGATACCACATCGCATATCCCGGCCGCCGTGTCCGCAGATCAGCACAAGCACCTCATCCACATCACGAACCCCGTAGAGCAAATGCTGGTAAGCTTCCTCCCTGAGCAGCCGGTCTTTATGTATCGGCGATAGGCCATCGTTCATGGGATGAAGCTTTTTAGGAAGCAGATATCCCTTGACGAGCGCCTGAACCGAGTCGAAGGAGACACGCGGCAGGAAAGGGACATACTTAAAACTAGGGAGAAGATAGGCGGAAGTCGTCTGGACT
Source organism: Camillea tinctor (assembly GCA_022578605.1). NCBI lineage: Eukaryota > Fungi > Ascomycota > Sordariomycetes > Xylariales > Graphostromataceae > Camillea > Camillea tinctor. The sequence continues at coordinate 213,264 of MU394120.1, forward strand.
TCCGGACGTGACGATATCGAAGACGGGAAAGAAGAGTTTAGAACAGAGATGTTGTGGAAGGGCTGCGCGAACAACAAATGGAAAGAAGAATCCATACTTACCGTCAGCGACTGGGATTACACAACTGGGGAGGCCTTCATGTTCTCTTAAGAGTTGCGCAGCCCCTTAGATTACGAGGTTTTTCAGAAAAAAGTAAAACTCACATCACTGTAGACGCCTCCACGGCCAATAAGCTCCTTGAGATCAGCAGCAAGGTTGTCGCCGCTATTTTCTTCCTCAATACGTGATGCCCAGTCATCTTTCCCCGTACAGATGAGGACTTGCTCGGCGTAGCTAGCTACGAGGCCATTCAACTTCCCCTCGTAGTCAATAGGAAGGCCCTCCGGCATCTCCGGTGTCTCGGCGCATGCACATGTCGGAGAGGGACAGCTCGGCACAGTGTTCAGGTGCCTACTCTGCGCAATGACAGGGACGCCTCTAGTGAAGGCTATGTGCTTGAGCGCCCCTCCTCGGGCTAGCAGCCTTACAGACATGAAGGGTGATTCCAAATACAGTAATATCGCCTCATTTGGTATAAGTAAAAAGGGGGTCGAGAGGAAAAAAAAAGTACAAATAAAGGGGAAGAAAATCGAGCGAGATTTTAGTCTTGGTTAAATTCATCCCTGGCTCTCTCAAGTGGACAAAGGTATGTATTTATGACGACCTCTTCATTTCTCCGTCTCTGGTCTTAGTCTCTGGTCTTAGTCTTGTTAGTGGTAAGAATTGCGTGTTGCGTTGCTTGTAGCTCCGACTAAAGTCGTAAATCCGAGGTGGGAAATACCCGCTTACACCGATATTCGGGCGGTATAATCTCTGCTGGATAGGGTGTAAAGCAAAAGAATACTGCCGAGGTTCCGATTACTTAAGGATGTTATATTATCCCCGATAAATCCGATATCTCCCATCCCCTATCATAAGCCCACCCCCTTTAATAGTAGTACTTGAGGTTAGGTACTAGGTAGATATCAAACGCTCCCCTTTGATGTTTTCACAATGCCCTCTTGTCCATTATCAGTATTTATTTCGACGCTAATCTGGTAACTAGATTAGTAAAAGATTGCACAATAAATCATATAGAAGCTCAAATATACAATACCCTCATAGTAGACAGGAATCATCGGACGCCAACTTCTGCCCAAGCATCCAGCAATATTATGCGATGCATAATCTGCAGTGACAGTCGTGTTCCTGCAAGACCTGATAGACTTATTAAATGTTAGTTGGATGTTCACCATGATAGACGGTCTCTGTGTTATTGTTGCTTGCCTATTCTTCATCATCTTCATAAAAAGAACAGCATAACGTCAGCGGTGCGTATCATCCTGATATGTATTTCTAAATACATTGTATATATTTCATCCTTATATCTGTCGAATTTCGTCTTTCGACGTAGTCTACTATATTCTATGCATTCTAGGCCGATTATGGAGATCTATCTCGAACGTCTTCTGTATATGTCAAGTCAAAATAATGCGCCGCACCTGACAACAGCAACCTCCCCATTCCTTGGACATAAGAAAGATCTTTCTACCGCCCAAATACTTGATAGATCCAACCAATCCTTACCGATCAAATCTCCTGGAAGCCAAAACAGTGGTTTTATTGATTGAGCCATACTGCTGTCGTTCTTCTGGTAGTGAGCAAGCATCTTGGTAACCCTAGCTAGATCTGTAATACTTAGAAGTGTAAGCTTCCAAGAGCAAATTGAGAAGCTCTTAGAAAGAAATATCAAGCGTCCATGAGGTAGGAAAGCAAGAGCGATGGCAATGTGACATGACACTTCTGGAGGAAGCACACTCGGTGTTATCGGTTCGAGCTCTTGTTTCGGCTCTTCTTCCTGATCCCGAGCTTGATCAATATTGGGCGCATTTCGAGGAGATCTATGGAATGAAGAAACATCAAAGTAGAGAAACTGTTTTTGTTTCTGTTTGCGACTCTTTCGGGATATCTGAACTAGTATATACTGTTTGTCACGGGTGGGGAGTACTCGCTCGACAACATCCTGGTTTTGCGTGACACTTGGATTTTGTGACGCCTCACATTGTAAAAGGCCTTCGTATGTATAAATGGAATGTTTCGTCAAGCTCCAGTCCAGTAGGTAAATGCGACTGGTTCCGAATCCGATTATCAATTCATGGTCCTGGGGGTGCAAAATCCACAGCAGATCATCTGCGAGTATTTCTGATGAATGGATTATCGAGGAAGATTCAAGTGAGACAATTAGCACGGTTGACTCTGTATAAGTGAAAATATACCTTGAATCGTGGTTGAATAGTAGTTGAATAATAGGCCCTCTTGCAGAGGCTTTGAGTGATATTTCGGTTTTCGCTCCAATGATGGGGTCTGCGCTACCAGCGGGAGAGGTAGTTATAGAGACTATATAGACCCTTTTACTCGAGTTCGAAAAGCATACGAAACGACCGTCTTGACTCCACGCCAATTTCTCGATACTCAAAAAGCCTCCTGACTTGTGAATATCGGCAACTTTCCCTTGCTGGACGTCGTGGAGATATACCGTGCCCCTTTCCGTGCCATAGCAGTAAAAACGACCCATGGGAGAACTCGCGACGACTGTAACGTTGTCGATCCTCAGTGCTAGACTCATTGAAACACAAGGTACATGTGCGAGTCTCTGCAATTCGCTTTCGCTTTCGGGGCTGTCCGCCGTCCGCTCTGCAAACCTCATCAGAATATTTGGCTCCCATGCATTCGCATAATTACCCCGAACGTCGTAGAAGCGACGAAGATCAGGGCTAAATGTTAAGCCCATAACGGTATCCGGGGATGCCAGCTGATATATAACAGAGAACTCGGCTGTAGTATAGAGTCGTACTATGCCGCGAACGTCTCCAGTAGCGAAGATGTTCCCATCTCTACTGATAGCTAATTTTGAGGCACCAACTACCATCTCCTCAACTTCGCCGCCATATGGATGCCACTTAAAAACTACTCCTTCAATGTAGAGTCCTAAAAGTATAGGCGAATGCGGATGCCAAACGGCTTCAATAACCTCGCCTCTAGCCACCTGCTCGCGCTTCCTCCAACAATGTCCAATGTGCGATGGTCCATCAGTTTCCCATGCTGACAGTGGATGGCCACGGTAAGCCACGGCTACTAGACTGCCATCTTTATTAAAGGCCATATAGCTTGCAGAATTTAGAAAATGCCCTTCAAGCTCCAGTTCCTCGAGGTCAGCTACTAGTTCCCATGCCAAAGAAGATTGGTTAATGTCTAGAGATCGTATTCGTCTATCTTCCATGCCGACTAGGAGCTTTTTGTTGCTATCAGTGAATAGCATGGAAAGAGGTCGTGGGCGCGTTTCGATATTATCGACCGATAGTTTACAATTCCCCGTAGAGACGTCCCATATTTTTGTTGTACGGTAGCCATAGGTCACTAGCATCGACGCGGTACTGTTCAGAGCCATTCTATAAAGACGCTCCCCATGCGTTATGGGGCTGGCGTCTCTCTCCTCAAAAGTAGTAGAATCGTAGAGGAGAACACTGCCAGATGGAACCAATACGGCAATCTGTGTTCCAGCAGCCAAAATAGATGATGCATAGTTGCCGGGCCCAAGTGATATACGTGCAATTGAATCGTCCCAATCTTCTGTTGATATTCCAGATATCGCAAGGTTCCTTGCCTCTATCTTCCCGAATTTTTGGTAGATTGAAGAGTTCTGTGGGCAGAGAGGAGGAATAAGTTTGTAGATTGACTCTGGGTTTTGCATCAACACTTTGCCGAACTTTCCAACTAATTTTACTAGATCTACTGCCCATTTTTCAATAAGTTCTTGGAACTTAGACTTTTTATCTTTGTCAAAGTGCTCAGGGTCATGTCGATTTCTCTTTGAAGTGTATGTCGACAGATGTTTTGAAGTCTGAACAAGAGTATGCAGCTGTTTGTTAACAGCAAGTACTTGGACCCAGGTCAAAACCCAATGGGAAGAAAGAAATTTCTTTAGAATACCTTCCACTTCTTCACAACTATTTTGGGTTGAAAGAAGATGGAATGACCACATGTTTGCTGCATAATCGACGAAATCTGGTGTTTGACCATGACTAGCTTTGGCCCGAAGGCCAACAGTCATGAGACACCGCATACAGCTCAGGAACATCTGTCTATGTGCAGCCACATGATTTATACGGAGCAGGCGATCCGTATTGCTCAATAAGTATTCCCGAGCAGTCTGGTGGACCATGGCAACGTGCCCGCTATTATCGACGACAACGAAACCACCGCATAGATTGACAATTGTGTGCTGGAAGTCTAAGAGTTCAGAGGTATCCTCATCCAATGCTTGTGACAGCTCTGCAACCGTCAAAACCCGTAATGAGCAAGCGACACACTGTAGAATTGCCGATGTTAGTGCTTGTTCCCTCATAGACGGCCTTTGAGAGATCGATAATGCTATGCGGTCATACAAGGCTTCCATGCCCATAGGTAGCTGTTGAAGTGCCAGTTCAACATCTGCATGCCTATGACATGTGTTCAGTTTATCAACAGCAAGTCGTACCCACTAAACCATTAGCATGTTACCTACAAGGCATGATAAGTGGACATCACTTACGAGAAAGTTGCCTTCTGCTCCTTCTATCACACGCTGTATAACATGTGCTTTAAATTCAACGCTCCCGGGCATGATAAGTTCTTGTTCTATGTAGCACTTGAGGTCATCCGGATGGCCTTCAACCTTTACACTTCCCAAGATAAACTCCCTTGGGATTCTCCTGTGAAAGGCTACTGTGATTTCAGGGGTATCTCTACCAACAAGCAGTATTCGGATAGGTAGAGGGGATTTCAGAATATCAGAAAGCAGTTTGAGGATCTCGGTAGGCTCATTAGCCTCATCCAGTCCATCAATTATCCAGTATAATGGTTTCGGCACTTTTATCTTGAAAAGCACTGACCTGAATATATATTCCCATATGATTTTTGGGTCTGCGTTTTCAACATCAATATCTTCATCCATAAGTTTGATAAGTTCTTGAGAGAACAGGGGGATGCATTGGGCAATTTGGTATGCAATTGAGCGGATTAAGTAGCTCAGCGTACGCTTCCTTTGGTCACCAAACCGTATAAAGAAATATTGACAGTAAGCCCCTTTCTCTACAAGGTGGTTGATGATGAAAGAAGACAGCACGGATTTCCCCGTTGCCGGTCCACCATTGAGCCAAAGCAACCGGGATCTCTCGTCATTAGTAGTGCATAATTCGCGAAAGACACCCTCTTCAAGAATCCAGTCATTTGTTCCTTGTGACCACTGATCGCGGAAAAAGACGTAGTCGGCCACAGGCAGTTCCGAAACAGCTAATAAAGACTTCAGATCATGCAAATCTCTGCGGCCGAGGATAGCTAAATTTCCGAGTTTGCTCGTAGAGATCGCCTTGCTCATCAGAGTTTTGAGGACATTTCTGACCATAATGTAATTCGGATCGCTAGGGCTGTCATATTTACAGACACCGTGATGGTCTGCATCAAGTGCATTTGAAACTTCACCAGGGTATCCGAGTATGGACGAATCTCTCTCTACTATCAACTGGATAGTTTCAGCATATAGGGTCTACTTCTTGAGCATTTTGATACTGCCCACCTTCGCATGCATCAGCCCAAGAGAAGTGGGTTGAGTTTCGTAAAACGAAAATATATCAAGCCTAGGAGCGATGTGTCGGAATTCATCATTCAATCTCTGTAGAGTGAACGAGTTTTTGGCGAGCTCAGATACATAATGTTTCGAGTTGGTGATAATGGACGATTGCAGAATACGGTTCAAGCTAACAGCAAGATTACTTCCGCGATGTGGTGTAGCAAGGAATATAATAGCAGAGATAGCCTTGATGATTAATTGATATTCAGGGTCATTTTCGCCTTTCATGTATGCCTTGATACTATTAGAAACGTAGTTGAAATGTTGACTTGAATCACTATTACCTCTTTAATAACGAGACCCCCCATACTATGGACTACGAATATCAAAGGCGTCTTATATAAAGGTTAGCATTCCCAAGCAATGCGAAAATAATAACTTTGGATGACTTACATGTCCCATGTTCAAATCTTCTTTCTCCTCGGTCTTCGCATATTTGAGATCAAACAACAGAGCTGTCGCAAAATCCCGTATGGACTTACTCATATTACCTGCCTTGAGAAAATTTGCATTATATCCGAAGGTTGATATCCTAGCTAGGCAAATATCCGGCTCAAGGGGAAGGAATTTCAAAGGCCAGAATAGGTTCGGGTCCTTATTCTTCGACCACGTGAACCTACTCGTACCCCCCAGTCCGTGGATGAAGATAATGTCAGCTTTATGACCATTTTTTGGTGTATATATGACATTCAGCCCTAGTGGCCCCGGGTCAGTTTCACTAATTCGTTGTAAACCGTGACCATCTGCATATTGGATAATCTGTGAAAATTGAGCAGGGGTTGTTGCATCAGGCTGGCTATCGAGGCCTGTATTGTAGCGTTCTTTAGACGATTTCCATTGAAACCGGTTGTTATCCTCGAGTTTCTTTCTAAGAAGGGACAGTTTTCGAATCTATAAAATGTTATTTCATAGCTCTATGATACTAAATACTTAACTGACCATTTTTATTTCTTGTAACCTGACTATACAGTCATTTCCTGTCCCCCAATATGAACCTTGTTAAAGCTGAAGAGTAGGTATACAACAAGTCATACTCCTACATATATCAATTATAAATTCATTCCGAGCTAGAGTTTTCATTCATCATGATCGTTGAAAGCAAAGGAGAGCTCAGTGAACAGGACAAGATTATCAAGTTAATTAGATGAGGAGGGGAAGGATGTTAGGCTATGAAGCCTCGCGCCTTGCCATGGCTATGTTGGTTTCCAGTTCCACTTTACTATCCGCGAAAGGATCTCTAGAAAATACTACCTAACGTAGCTGAATATGTAAAATCCAAAGTGATTGGTTGCCGTCTTTTCTTACCCCACCAACCTACCTTGACATATGAGAATTCAAAGGGGGACCTGAAGACACGCACGCTTAAATATGGGAATACAGAGGATTCCTAGGTCCTAGTAAGTGAAGAGCTCAATTTTTTAAGGAGGTATATGTCTGTGTCAATGTGAGCCATTAGTTCTAGGTTACACTCGTTTCGAAATAATAAGTCGCGCCTTACAATTTTTTTTTACTTATATATATATAATTTTTTTAACACGCGTAATACGCGCATTTTTTACACTTTTAACTTTATTATATTTATAACTTTTTTTTTAACTTATAAAACTATGCAATAATTTCGAAATTTTTATAATAATATAAAATTAGCTATTATTTTTTTATAAATAATGCTTTTTTTAATTAAATGCTATTAACTTATAATTATAAAAAAAATTAAACTTTTAATTATACTATTAAAAAACTTTTTAACTAACTAAAAAATTACAAATTATTTTATTTGCAATATTAAAACTATTTAACGATATAAGCGCTAATATAATATTTTAAAAAAGCTATTTTTAATATATAGTAAAATAAGTTTTAATATAATTAAATTATTGCTATAAGCTTTAAAAGTTTATTATTATTTATTTTTAAATAGTTAATTATAATTAACTTTTTTATATTAATTAATAATTAAAAAAAATTAATATATTATTTAAACTTATATTTTAATAAAATATAATAGTTTTTTATAAAAGCTTATTAAATATACGTTAATATTTTAATTATTTTAAAGCAACTTAAAGCTATTAATTAGTTTTAAAAACAATTAAAAATAAAAGTATTTTAAATTAATAAAAATTAATAATTTTTATATTTATATTAAACGTTAACATTTACATTTAAAATATTTGTTTTTATAAATAAATTTAATATTAATAAATAAAATAAAAATTATAAATATAGTTAAGCGCTAAAAAAAAATATTTTATTTATTAAAAAAATTTTAAAAAAAAAATATTACTTTAATATATTACTAACTATTATAATAAATAAAATTATTATTAACTTAATATATTAAAGTTTAATAATTAAAAAAAATTTTATTTTTTAATTGCAAAATAATATTATTTTTTAGCTTTTATTTAATTTTAATAATAAATAATGCTTTTTTTTATTATTTTTAAAAAATTTACATAATAGTAAAAAATAGTAGCGTTTATAAGCTTTAATATTTATTACTTTATTTATTAAAATTTAACTTTATTAAAAAATTTTTTAATTTATTAAAAGCATATATATATAAGCATTTAAAGTAAAAATAAAAAAACTTTATTAATAAAAAAAACTTTATATTATTTTTTATTAATTATGTTTATAAAATTAATTAGTAATAAAATAAAATTTAAAAGCTATTTTAACATATAAATATTAATTATAACTTTAAATAAAAGTAGTAATAAATAAAAGTAATTATTATAAAAAGCATTATATAATAAAATAAAATTATAATAAAGTTTAACTTTTAAAAAGTTTATATATTTAAATTAAAAGTTTTTATAATAATTAACTTTTTTAATTTAAAAATATAGTGCTTATTACTTTTATTATTTATAAATAAAATATAGTAAAATATTTTAAGTTTAATTTTTAAAAAAAATATTTTTTTTTAATTTTTTTTAATTTTTTTTTTAATATTGCGTTAATATAATAATTTTTAAATAGCTTTACTGCTTTTTTATTTTTTTTTTAATAATGTATAGGTTTA